>PVJI01015003.1:0-42388 GCA_004026765.1 Micronycteris hirsuta | reverse complement strand
CTTGCCTGCAAGGTCTCTTTTGAGAAATCAGCTGACAGTCTTATGGGAATTCCTTTGTAGGTAACTGTCTCCTTTTCTCTTGCTGCTTCTAGGATTCTCTCCTTATCTTTAATCTTGGGTAATGTAATTATGATGTGTCTTGGTGTGTTCCTCTTTGGGTCCAACTTCTTTGGGACTCTCTGAGCTTCCTGGACTTCCCGAAAGTCTATTTCCTTCACCAGCTTCAGGAAGTTCTCCATCATTATTTGTTCAAATAAGTTTTCAATCCCTTGGTCTTCCTCTTCTCCTTCTGGCGGCCCTATGATCCGTATATTGGGCCGTTTACAGATGTCCTGGAGGTTTCTGAGCCCCTCCTCCGTTTTTTGAATTCTTGTTTCTTCATTCTTTTCTGGTTGGATGTTTTTTTCTTTCTGCTGGTCCACTCTGTTGATTTGAGTCCCAGTTTCCTTCTTATCCCTATTGGTTCCCTGCAGATCTCTCCTCATTTGTTTGAGTAATTACGATAATTTTTCATCGAATTCTGTGAGCATCCTGATTACCAGTGTTTTAAACTGTGCATACGATAGGTTGGCTATTTCTTGGTCGGTTAGTTCTGGAGCTTTGATCTGTTATTTCATTTGGGCCATTTTTCCCCCCTCAGTGTGCCTGTTACTTTAAGGGGCGGAGCCTTAGGTGTTCACCAGTACGGGTCAACTCTGCTATTTTCTGATGCCCTCTGTGGGGGAGGGGTAACCCTCATCGTTGTGTTGTGACGCCGCCTGTGGGGGCGGGACCTGCGAGAACCATGGTGCTTGCTCCACTCTCATCCACACCACTTCCCACAAGCAAGTTGAACTCCTCTGCGCTGGCTCGGGGTCAGTGGACAGGCCCGCACAGTTCCAAGCCCCCGTGGGTCTCCCCAACGAACTCTCCTGTGAGGCCAGGAGTTCTTCCCGCCGCCTCAACTCCCACAGGTGTTTTCAATCGGTGGTTTGAGGTTTTATTTCCCCGCTTTCATGGGTTGCGCCCTGCTTTTTCTCCCAGTTTGTCTGCACGCGAATTAGGACCTGCTGGGTCCACCAGTCTCGGCCCCGCTGGGTCCGGGTGGGCTGGGCGCTGGCCGCGTTTTGGTCAGGCACCCCCGTCTCGGCGTGCTGCAGCGCTGCCAGTCCCACTCCACAAACCGCGGTCTGGCCGTGCGTGCGCTCACCACCCGGCTCGCTGCGGAGTGGCCACGCGCTCTCTTTCCTCCCAGCTACGCCCCGCTTACCAGACTGGATGTAAGTGTCTTCTTTAACTCCTTGGTTGTCGGACTTCCTTTCAGTTCGATTTTCTGTCAGATCTGGCTGTTTTTGTTTATTTAAATTGCTGTTTTTCCCTCGTTTGGTTGTGTGAGGAGGCACAGCGTGTCCACCTATGCCTCCATCTTGTCGGAAGTCTCGAAATTATTTTTTGATAAACTACCATGGCAAATCTGGTGAGCTTCAAAGCTCACCAAATTTTCCTCACTGATTTGGAGATGAGGGCCTCCCGAGCATCTCCAGTTTTCAGTTCCCTCCAGTCTAACCAACTGGAAACTAAAATGACCTCCACCTCCCTCTTTCTCTCCTGGTCTTCCCCAGCCCATTTATGTTGCCACCATCTCACAAGTCACGTGCGCCAGAAAACCTAGGCTTGCCCCTCTTCCTTCACATTCAGTCACCCAGCCTGATGAATTTCCTCTTGATAAATCTTTATCTTTCCATTTCTCTCCAACCCCACTGTTGGACTGTCGGCTAAAGCCACCACTTTCTCATGCCCAAAGTACTGCACCAACCCCCCAGGGCTGCCCCTCAAACTGTCAAAGTCAGGTTTTGCTTGGGTTCAGACCCTGATTCAGCTGCTCAGTAGCTATATGTCCATGATCACGTTATTTACTTTCTCTGTGCTTCTTATCAGTTAACTACAAATAATAATAGCTACATGCAAAAAAGTGAAACCCAACCACAAACTTACATCATACACAAAAATAAACTCAAGATGGATAAAAGATTTAAATATAAGTCACACACATAAAGTCCTAGAGGAGAACAGAGGCAGGAAAATCTGATATTCCACACAGCAATATTTTCACTGATATGTCCCCTAGAGCAAGGGACATAAAGAAAAGAATAAACAAATGGGACTTCATCAAAATAAAAAAGTTTATGCACGGCTAAAGACAACAAGAGCAAAATGAAAAGGGAACCAACCGTAGGGAAAATATATTCACAAATGATACTTCAGACAAGGGTTTGATCTCCAAAATATATAAAGAACTCACACAACTCCACTCCAGGAAGACAAACAACCCAGTTAAAAAATGGGCAAAGGACCTGAACAGACACTTCTCCAAGGAGGACATACAGAAGGCCCAAAGACATATGAAAGGATGTTCAGCATCATTAGGCATCAGAGAGACGCAAATTAAAACCACAATGAGCCCGGTTGGTGTAGCTCAGTGGATTGAGTGCGGGCTGGGAACCAGAGGGTCCCAGTTCGATTCCCAGTCGGGGCACATGCCTGGGTTGTGGGCCAGGTCCCCAGTGAGGGCCATGTGAGAGGCAACCATACATTGCTCTTTCTCCCTCTCTTCTCCTCTCTCTAAAAAATAAATAAAATAAAATCTTTAAAAAAAAAAAACACTATGAGATACCACTTCACACCGGTCAGAATGGCCACCATAACAAATCAACAAACAACAAGTGCTGGCGAGGTTGTGGAGAAAAGGGAACCCTACTGCACTGTTGGTGGGAATGCAGACTGCTGCACCCACTATGGAAAACAGTATGGAATTTCCTCAGAAAACTAAAAATGGAACTGCCTTTTGACCCAGCAATTCCACTGCTGGGATTATACCCTAAGGATCCTGAAACACCAATTCAAAAGAACCCATGCACCCAATGTTCATAGCAGCACAATTAACAATAGCCAAGTTCTGGAAGCAGAGAGGACAGGAGAGGGATAATGGAGGAAAGTTTTCCCCCATTAAGAGGGGAAGGGCCATCAAGGAACATGTATAAAGGACACATGGACAAAGCCAAAGGGGGTAGGTTCGAGGGTGGGAGGCAGGGATGGGTGGGGTAGGGGGCCATCGTAGGGGGAAAATGGAGACAACTGTACTTAAACAACAATAAAAAAACTATAAAAAAATAAAAAATTAATAGTAGTATCTACCCTACAGGGTTGTTGTGAGGGGTGAGTCCATATATGTAAGCAGTCAGAACAGTGCCTGACAGCTAAGAAGCCCCACCGGGGTTTGCTATTGTTGTTATAAATGTGCTCCTCACTGCACGCAACACAGGGTGCAGTGCATGGCACGTAGGGGGCCCCATAAACACTTACCAAATGGCTATTTCAGGCATGCACTGATCACATACCAATACCATGCTGACCAGAGTATCGCCTAATGCAGCACGCACTCATTCCCTCCAACACTTCACAGTAATGCAGATGGAGCCACAATTTAACATCATGAATCAAACTGAAAAGAAAATGGCCATAAATTCCATCTTTCGAAATTTAAAGTTTTAAAAATCAGTTGTTCCAACTACTTAATTTGGGTGCTTTTTTCCTGTGAAATTTTTTTATTTTGATTTCTAGTTTCCTAAAAAATGAGAAATCATACTAAATGTGCAGTCATCTGTCCATCTTCTCAGAAAACACCAGCTACTACATCTCCGAATCAGGAAAACTATTTTGACAACCAAGCTGATGAGGGTGGCGTGCTTGCTAGTGCGAGCACAAACTCATGTGTTTTGCAGAATAGATGAAGCGTCTGTAAAAAGTTACACACACTAATGATTCCCTTTAAAACATTCCCTCAAGGAACAATCAGAGATGTGGACAAATATTTAGATATAAACTTGTTCATGCCAATGTTCTATTGTGAAAAACTGAAAACAGCCTAAATGCTAACAACAGAAAACTGCTTAAATAAATTATGGTTCACTCGACTGTTCTTTGAACTGTTGAAGCAGTCATTTAACAATCAGACTTTCGGAAAACACTTAAGACAAATATTTATGCTAAGCCACAGAGAGCGGGGCCTAGGGGTCGGGAGAGGTGGACTGCAGGGAAATGAGAACAGCAGCCCGTCTATATCTAGCTGCTCAGACTGGACAATTTCCTTCTTTGTGCCGGAGTTCTAGGCCCAGCCCTGCCATTCGCTAGGTACGGGGTGCTGGGTAGGCTACGCTGCCAGTTGCTCACTGGGAAACAGCAATAGCAGTTGGAAGATTAGTTAACACAGGTAATGTGCTGAGAACAGTCCCTGGCAAACAGCACTGCACTGATGAAATTCTTCTCAATGACCTTAAGTCATTTGGGGAATTAAAAAAATCAATAAACATTACTAACAGTTGCTAATTTCTTAAAAGAAACCAAATTTGATAAAAATTTAGATCAATATATAAATTCACAATCCCTTATCAGAAACCTTTGGGGCTTAAACTATTTCAAATACAACATTTTTCAGATTTTTAGAAAGACAATACAGTGCCGTGGGTGTTGTATAGAAAACCAGAAGACAAGCCTACAGTCGAACACACGGACCATAAGTCCGTGCAGATGAGGTATTACAGTTAAATAAATTAAGAAGGACCTTTATATTTTCAGAGCTTTTTAGACGGCAGACATGTGAATAAGGGGCCCTGAACCTGTACTACCAAATGCCAGTGTCATGAAAGCACGGCAGTCCACAGCGGCACGCAGCTGCTTTACGTCACTTCAGATGCTGGGACAAAGAAATAATGTCACTCTGCTCAGTCCCCAGCCCTGGCAGTGCCCCGCTAGAGCAGACTTATCAATGGGGTGCTACTGACATTCTGGACTGGGTAATTCTTTGTTGTGTTTTGTCCAGTGCCTTGCAGGATGTTCAGCAGCACCCCACCCCCGCACCCCCACCATCTCTACCAACTTCCAACAGCACCTTCCCAGCTGTGACGAACCAAAATGTCTCCGGGCATGCCAAATATCCCCAGGGGAGTGAGGGGAGGAAAATAATCCCCAGGTGAAATCAGTGCACTAGAGGAAAAAAGAAAAAACTACCACTTTCCTCTCCGTATTCCACAACAGAACTCCAAACTGAAACTTCTCTTGGAATGCTGCTTATTTTATAAAGTCTTCCCACTCTCCCTTACCCACTACTATGCCCCACACCCTAGCAAAGTGAACTTACTGCTTTTGTTCCCAAGTACAATATGATTCCGTAACTCCAGGCTTCAGTTCGCACTGGGCTCCACCCAGAATATTTCATCTCACCTGCCTTCACGTCCACCAGCAAAAGATGGTTCTGAAACACAGCTTTCCAAATTAGGTGTGTCGCACAGGAAGTACAGGGACCAGAAAACGGATCAAGCTACAGGTGTCCAGAAAGATGACTCTAAAGGCAAGCAGTCTGCGTGCTGAGAAACCAAATGTCTAGCTAGTTTCGGTATCTATGGAACTGGGGAGCTGGGAGACGGCCCAGGTCACCAGTTCCCTGTTTTTGTTCCATTTTGTTTTGTTTTGTGGGGGGAGCATTTACAGAAACTTGCATGACAGATGTTAATAGGCATTTTGAAATATGTGCTCCTGAAATAAGTCTGAAAAATGATCTTTGGTGGTTTGTTGCTGTTAAATGTTAAAACCACATGAGTGCTTTAAGTCTTTAATACGCTAACTCTTTCATGAAGCTCCAGGAGAAAATAGAGAATACTGCATTTTCCAAGCTTAGTTGGCCATTAAATCCCATTTCCTTGCCCAGTAACACCTGCTTCCCTGATGAGGACTCCAAGGAGCCCATTCTGGGAATCAATGACAGAGCCCTACTTTCCACAGCCAGTTCTAAAACCAGCTTTCAGCTACTGGTTTCCACTCCTTTCTAAACAAATTAACTATGTGTGCAATCTTATAAACTGCAGCATTGTTCAACCCTGGCGATCAATGGGGTGACAGATGTCGCAGCCAGATCGCCCTCACATCCACAGCACTGTTCAAAGGAGCAAACTGAAAACATCTTAAATGCCTACCAATAGCAAACTGGTTAAATAAGTTACAACAGAATACTACTCAACATGGAACAACGAGAATACTCAGTGTAAGACAGAGAATAATAATTTACAAAGTACATAAAGTGAGAACAACCAGACACAGACAGAACAGTATATTTTGGGTAGCAGAACTCTGGCGGCATCGGGGGAGGGGACTAGCCAGGGGAAGAGTAGAATACAGATATCGGTGTCTGACTTTGGTACTATGCTGACAGTATTATCTACTCAGAAGACAATTAAAGTTAAAAATAATTACATAAATTAACTTTACCAGTCTCTTTAGAATAGAAATTAGCGTTAAGATGCAATAATCTACTAGAATTGCAGGCTCTGTTAGTGAAGAGGTGAAGGAACTTACTAAATCAACGATACGATGAAGAAGGCTGATACCTTCTTGTTTTTTAAATGATAAATAAAGGAGAAAATACTTTTTGATAAAGCAGCAACAATATTTTATTCCTCTTCATCATTTCACAAAGGTTCATAATCTAGCAACTTGCTTCACTCTCTCATTTGAAGCGTCATCCAACTCCCAGGCCCTCAGCCTCCTTCCTCTCTCCTCCACCACTTCAAAAAAAAAGATATAAATACCACCTTCGCAAAAATTACAACAGCTTCTTTTATTAGGTTAGTGCATACAGAATTCGTTTTGGCAGATTTCTCCTTGTTGACTCCAATTTTTAAAAAGTATTACTACAACCAATTAGCTACAGTTGAAGTTGCACCCATACATTATGTTTTCCCCCAATGGAACAAAAATGCAGCTGCCAACGTCCTGAGAAATGGGTCACTGATTCACTGCATATGTCGTAGAAAGTCAGCAGGCCTCTTGGCTAGCGCTGTATTTCTTTTTTTTAAAAAACTGCAGTTTCCTAGTTTATCTCTTTCTCAGGAACCAAAGTGGTTCATCCACTGTGTGATGCAGGTTTACACAAAATAGCTTAGTCAATAAATTCTTCTCAATAAATTAAGGCTGATGTAGGATAAATAAAACGGTGGGTAAGTAACACTCTGCTACAGAACAAAGACCTCATTAATGAGAGGGACCCGGAGAAGGCAGAATGCTGACTGCCGCAGCGTCTCCGTCCCCACGAACACCTCTCTGGCTCCCACCAGTGAGCATGTCCTCTCTCTCCCTCAGAGCTCCAACCTGCCTGCAGGAGGCAGTGAAATGGTGCAAAGCCACCGGGGCACTGATTAAAATGGTTATATAATTTGACTGGGTTCTACAAGGAATATGTTCAAAATTTTCTACAAAAAAGAAACAATTCTTTTCTATTTCACAATGATCGTATATTAATACAGGGAACTAAAAATATGGTGTTATAAAAAGAAAATTCAAAGACAGAAAGATTATGCATTTTAAGGCCAAATTTATTCATAGAAAACAGACATGGTCAATTGTATGATTTTATTTAAGAATTGCTAAGAGGTCCCAGAAAACAATTCTAGTAAAATACACTCTGGGCAGGTCCATAGCTTCAACCTGTCGGTGCTCACCAGAAAGTCAACCTCTGACTCACCAAACTGTGCAAGAAACACAATGGGGTGCTCGCTACCAGCCACTTAACACCTGTGAGCAGGCAGCACACAGCCAAAGGGTCCAGAGTAGTTGGGAGGGGCCGCAAAGACAGAGGACCCTCGGATCAGGGAGGGCAGGGCATTCTCAGATGGACCAGGTGGGGCACTTGCCCCAATGGAGCACTTCCATGGGCATCTGGACTCCTCCGAGGGTCCCTGGAGGCCAGGGAAGCTCATCCGTGAACCCGGAAATGATACTGGATAGCCAACTGGATACAGGGCAATTTGAATCTTAACCTCTCGGGGCCTCGGTTTCTCCACTTATCAAGTAGCTGTGGTCCTAAGAATAGTATAACATACAGCTCACAACATTGCCAGATGCGCAGCGCTTGTATAACACTCCCCGACACATAAGGTTCTCAGGGAATGTTCGTTGCCAGCTCTCTTTCCTCAGAGTTTGACCTATTATAAAAAATAGCTATCCTGTCCCAATTCCAGGGCCACCAAAGATACTGACACAGATCTTAATAGGCCAGCCCATCCTGCTCCCTGAAATCCAGCCAAGTCAATTTCCTTGACACGAGGGTTTAATCCAGTCTTTCCTATTTCCTCCAACAGAGGGATCTGGCTAAGTCAGTCGTGTTAATATCCAAGTTGGAAAGAGGCAAGGATTTGTAGGTTTTGTTCTCTTTTCAGAAACCATGCGTTTTCAGCATTACAAGCACAAATGCACCTATATACAGCAGTAACTCTGTCAGGACACTGAGACATTTTCTGATAATGGTCAGTAGTTTACAGCATTTAGAAATGTAGTCGTCAGGTTAAAGAAAGAACCTTGTATCCCAAAGAGATCTGTTAAGAAAGCATGTCCCCAAATGTTGAAAAGACAGATAAATGGCATTTTGCCCAGAGCCTTCTCAAACGGAGCCAAATAATTGAGTCTACCCACCAAAGAGAGGGAGGAGACGAGAGTATAAAGGAAGTACAAAATCCTTTAGAAAGCGGCCACACAAGGTCTCCAGCATTGTCGTCAGTCATTTGATAAACCAGGCAGCCGGCCAAGTAAGGCACTGGTAATTTAGTGGCATTGAGATGAGCTTGGGGAGGGGGGGGGGGGGGGGGGGGGGGGGGGGCGCGGGGGGAGGGAAAGCTTTTCGCATTGCTGAAACCAAAATAGGAATTTTCAAATGACTGTGTAACATCCTAAGGACAATGAAATGCTAAAATGACTTCTGTCCAGGCATAAAAACATCTTCCTGCCATTCTCGTCCTGGGCACGACACTATGCATGTACTATGAAATGATCACTGAAAAGCCCAAGAACCAAGCAAAGATTTCCCCCAATCGGTAAGGAATTCTGCATAAAGGATTTCTTAAAAGGTCTTTAAATATCTAGAGGAAAACAAATGTGTCCTTTATTTGACAAATAAAAATTTCAGAGCTTAGCACAGACAACAAAGGAAAACACGCTGTCTTCTGGAAGCTTCAAATGACTTAACATTCCAAACTGCAGGGAACAGACTGCTTGGGGGAGGGACAGTGTTTGTGGTTTCTTGCCAAAAATATAGCCATTGTTGTTGTTTATCTGAACACAATATTTTGTCATGTTCATTTTCACCAACATCAGCTGGATACTTTGTGAAGACAGGCACAGTTTCCAGCAGAGCACGGATAGCAACCACTGCTTTTATGGGCGGCGAGGGGGGGAGTCAAAAATTAAGGAATGAAAACTTCACTTGAAAAGTAAGCGAAAAATACTAACATTTTGTTTCTTCCATCGAAAGCATGTAACAACGCTCCTAGTATTTCACTGTCGCACGGTTCTCAGCTCCCAGCGCCTTGTGGCGTCGGAAAAGCAACAGTGGCACTAAGAAATTGCTCGTTGACTATTAATGTACAAGGAAAAGACTGTCTCCACCTCGGTAAGCTAAAAAAAGGCGACGTCTCCCTACTCCTGCTCAAAGTAAACTTAAGTAAAATGATAGTTTAAACAGAAAGGAATTAAGCATCAATGCATGTCATAACATAGATGAAGCCTGAAAACATGAAGTGGGAAAATTCAGACACAAAGGGCCACACACTGTACTTCTCTTACATGTGAAATGTACAGAACAGGCAAATCCAGTCTGTAATGGCAGAAGTACGTCAGTGATCGGCAGGGGCTTCCAAGGAGAAGGTGGGCATTGGAGGGAAACTGCCAGTGTGTGCTAAGGATGATGAAGTTTCTGGGATGATAAAAATATTTAAAATGGATTGTGTTAATGGTTGCACAAGTCTATGAATATATTAAAAACCATTTAATTGTCCCTTTAAATGAGTGAAATATATGGTTTGTGAATTATATCCTATTCAATCTGTTATTTACAAAAAATTAAACTAGACAAATACACTCAGCAAAGTTAACCAGACATGTTCCGAGAGGTGGCAAAAGGTTTCGCCTGTGCTTTAGGGAATCATCAGCTTCTTGTGAGAATATCAGTGTGAAATCCCGAACTCAATAATAAGGAGCTCGGTTATCGGTCATGGGGTCTCAGACATGAGGTCCTGCACTCAATTCACACACATCTCAAGGACACTACTGCAATAACATGAAATTCGGGGTCTCTGCTTATGCTGCGGCCAAACAGAACTGAAGCTTTCCTTTCTATTAAATTGTAGCAGCCTGAGGGAAAGACAAAACTTAGCTTCTGCAGAATCTGTTTCAGTTTTCATGACCAATTTCAAGCAAAAGCAAAAAATGAAAAAAAAACCAAAAACAAAATACACTATACATTTATTGTGGACCCATAGTTATCCCATAAAAATTAACATCAGGGAGGGTGCAAGATAGGGGTGGAGTGGGTGGAAGGTACACTCATCTTCTCCCAGGACCAAACCAGAATTACAACTAAAATATAGAACAATCAACCTGAATAAACCACCGAAGACTAGCTGAAGAGAAGTCTTATAACCAAGGACTTACAGAAGAAGCCACATAAAGACTGATCGGAAGGGCAGAGACATGAAAAGGGCTGGTCCCACTCCCACTGGAGGTGACTAAAATTCCAGAAGAATATCTCAGCTGCAAAGGTGCCCCTGGGGAGTGAGGGGTCTCAACCCCTTGCAGGGTTTCCCAGCCCAGAGCACCACAGCCAGGAAGAAGCGGCCACATAACATCTGGCTATGAAAGTCAGCGGCGACTCTGTCCACCAGGGAGAGAACAGAGTCTGCTAGACACAGGCACCCTCTTAAAGGGTCAACACACAAAATCTTGTTTGTGGCCACTCACTCTGGGCTCTGGTGGAGGGAGGGCGGAGTGGACTAGAGTTGTGTGAGGAGAGACTGGGGTTTGTGGCTCTGGGGAGAGAACAGAGGGACAGCCACCAGGATCCCTGTGCTGAGTCCCTCTCCCACAGTGCCGTCGCCATCTTTCTTGGGAGGAGCACCGCCCTCCACACGGCATCAGCCGGGGGAATGCGAGAGCCCCACCCTGTGGGCTCCCTGTTGAACCACACTACGGAGCTCATGTCCTGCTGTGGTACCACTAATCATCAGACAAATGCACCCTACAACCACAACGACATCACCTCACACTTGTTAGAACAGCTATCATCAATAAGTCAATAAACACCAAGTGTTGGAGAGAGTATGGAGAACAGGGTACCCTTGTGCACTGTCAGTGAGAATGCAGATTTGTGCAACCACTGTGGAAAAAAGCATAGAGTTTCCTCAAAATATTAAAAATGGAACTGCCTTATGACCCAGTGTTTCTACTTCTGGAAATATACACAAAGAAACCCCAAAACACTAATTTGAAAGAATATATGCATCACTGTGTTCACTGCAGTGTTATTTACAATCGCCAAGATTTGGAAGCAGTCCAAGTGTCCATCAGCAGATGAGTGAATAAAACATCAATGGTGCATTTACAAAATGGATAGTACACTGCCATGAAAAAGTAGAAAATCTTACCCTTTGCAACAGCATGGATGGACCTGGACAGCATTGTGCTGAGTGAAAGAAGCCAGTCAAAGAAAGACAAATACCATATGATTCCACTGACATGTGGAATCTAATGAACAAACTGAACTGACAAACAAAGAGAAACAGGTTCCTGGATGCAGAAAACAGACGAACAGTTGTCCAGAGGAGGAGTGTTGGGGGGCTGGGCACATAAGGTGAAGGGGTTAAGAAAAAAACATAGACACAGACAGCAGTATGGTGATGACAGAGGGAAAGCGGGGAGGGAGGATGCAGAAGAAGGTACAGGGGAGATAAACAGTGATGGAAGGAGACGTGACTTTGGGTGGTGAGCACCCAATACAATATACAGATGGTGTCTTACAGAGTCATACACTTGAAACCTACATAATTTTATTAACCACCCTAATGAATTCAATACAATTTTAAAAATTAAAAATATTAATATCAGATATTACTTTCACAATTATGAAAATATGAAAAGATAGAGACCTTATGAGATATTTCTCTAAAAACTGCTTCAAAAAATTTAGAACACCTGTACAAAGCTATTCATCCAGTTATTTTTTATAAGACGCTTTTAAAATCTGAAGAAGTTACCTATTTACCAACACATTAACTATATATCTGTGGTGAGGAGACATTATCCGAGAAAGTACCTTCCAAGGCAACCATACACCAATCCTTCAAAAAGGGCTTCACTACGGAATAATTCTATTTATCATTTCAGAAGTATTCTTCTTCTCCGGGTTCTTCTGAGCTTTCTGCCACGCAAGCCTAGCTCCGCCACCAGAACTAGGGGGACACTGACCCTCGGCAGGTGGCTGATTAGCTGGAGCATCGTCCCAGACACCAAAGAGGCTTCACGTTTGAGTCCTGGCCAGGGCGCATAACTGAGCTGCAGGTTTGCCCTCAGTTGGGGCGCATGGCAACTGATCGATGTTGCTCTCTCCTCCCCTTCCTCTCCTTCTAAGAAAACAAAAAGTCAATAAAAACACATCCTTGGGTGAAGAGTTTAAAAAATCAGAGGAAGTTACTCTACCTGTATATTTTCTTTTAGCAAAATAATTGCTAAGGTTTATGGAATAAGAGATTGATAAAAGATGTATTCCTATTTGCAAATTCATATTCAAAATATATTGTCTATACTATGAATACCAGGAAATAAAGAAGTTATTTACATCTTTCATGAAATAAAATGGCATGATGACTAAGTACAGTCTAGAGAAACAGGGAAAAAGAGCTAATTGCCAATTAAAAAAAGTCTTTGCTGAAAAGAAATGAGAGCCTTATTTAATTCCCTGGCACTATTAATATCTTCTCTTTATTCAGACAGTGATTTTTTAAGTGTATTAACTTTAGGGTCATGAGCCTACAACCTAAAGAAAAGGAGAACTAATTATAATGTATCCACTTGAAAACATTTCCCTCTAACATAAGAGAAGGCCTCATTTTGAAAAGCACTGCCCTATTTTTATTACAATTCTATCTGTGAGTCAGCAAACCAGTTTATAGAAGACAATAAGAAAACTTTAGAAAATTTCAGAATACTCTGCTTACCAAATTTGCACAACACGTATGCTCCTCACAGTTCCCTGGCCCCTGGTCCCACCAAAAAGAAAAAGGAAAAAATATCTAGACGTTACTGAACCACCACAATGCTTACACTCCGGTTTTCTGAAAATAGGTTTTAGCAGTTCAAGGGGTTCCCCAAAGTTCTCAGTCCCCACGGTGGTGTGCACTCACCCCCCACCCCGGCCCGCCCCCAGAACAGCCATCGAAGTCATTCCAAATCTATTACTCACTTGTGTCAAGCACCAGTCTAACACCACCTTTCACGTGTCTCTCATCCTAAATTATAAGCTTCTTGAGAATGGAAACAGGCCTTTAACTCCCATTTCCAATTCCACCAATGCCCTTGCAGGAGCCTGCAAGCCAGAACATGGTCTAAATAGAATCAAAGCCCTGTGCTCATACACAGCCTTGATCTTCAGAAAGATCCTTCATTATTACTTCCACAAATCAAGTGATCAGTTAAAAAGATAAAAAGGAAGGAAACTATCATTTGCTTTATGCCAGACCTTTATGTGCACTTTGGTATTTATTCCTTTCAATACCCCACGGAAGCTGAACTTTGAGAAGGTGGAACTTGCCCACAGTTACACAGCTAAAAGGTGGGGCCTCAAATCAAATCCAGATCCATAGAGTGCAAATTGCATACAGGTGATACAATAACACCAACTTAAGAAAAAAATAATTTAGCGGTAGCAAGTGCTCCGACCTAACTTATCGAATAAATACTTGAGCAGTGTACTTGCATCAAGAAAGTACCTTGGGCAGCAAAACTCTGTGAGCAGCAAAACTCTGTGAGCAGCACAGGTGTGGCGTGCATCTGCTGTGGTTTCCAAGACGCTCACACCCGCCAGCCAGACGGCCCAGGCAGGAACAAGCTGGGAAGCCATGCCCTTCTCAAGAGGCAACCCTACTGAGCTCAGCTGTAGTTCTGTAATGTGATCTGTAACTTTCTTTTAGAGAACAAAGTGTTTTCCCCACATTCTCAATCCTTCTCCCCAAACTTCTTTCAAGTACCTGTCCAGGATACACACTTGATATGGTCCAAAGATCTATTTTTATGACCTGTAGATGTTTTTTAAACGTCTAACTGTTGCCCTTCTAAAGATGAGCCATACTGACCTCATCTTCCCATAGTTACAGCTGCAGAGAGGCTTTCGAGCTCACTACTGCCCCCGCCCCAGCTGGCTTCACTCATCTGCTCCTCCTGCCTGGCTTCTGTAGGCATTTGCTTTGCAACCCTGTACTTGTCAGAGTTTTATAGGTAGAGACTGTGACTTATAGGTAGAGACCGAGATTGCATCCGCTTAAACACAAGGCTGAACATCTTTGCTCCTTCTTTTCATTCCCAACCCTCCTTCACCAAATTCCAGACAAAAATTTTACCTAAACTACCTACTTGGTGCTTGGGTTGTACAGCCCTGACTATTTGAGTTCAAACTCTAATTCTCCTTTTTATAAACTGGGACCATGAGCAAGCTGTCACCTCACTGCACTTCCACTGCCACATCTGTAAATGGGAATGCCATTAGTGAGTACTTCACTGGAATATGAGAATTATTGTCCAGTAAGTGCTCAACAATGTTGGTTTCCAACGTTGTCACCGCTGGCCTGAAGCCCCCGGAGGGCAAGGACCATGCCTCCTTCAGCCCTGCAGCCCCCACACTCCCCCATTCTGTTAAAGGTAACAGACGCAGGGATCTGTGTACCATTACAGACAATGATAATGAAAGAACAGATCAACCTTATGTGTCGGTTGGACTCTTGGAACTCCAACTACCAAAACAGAGCTGCTTTACAAAAAATGTTATTTTTTAATTATCATGAATTAAGAGCAATGTGGCCACCTACGTGGAATTTCAAGTGTCTTACATTCACTGGAACTAAAAAGGTTTGGTTAAATTGTATTTGCACTTGAACGTTACTGAAAATAATTCATGTTTTTCCCCAAACCTAATTACAACTTCAAATCCAGCTGACAATTCTTTTGCTTGGAGCCTTGAATAATTGTATTTGCTTTCTTGAAATGTCTGCGTAGAGAGAGACAGAGGCGAATCATGAAAGCATGCGCAGCTCTTTCAAATTTCAGGGCTCTGTTTCTGACAATACTTTGCCTAGGAAATGTCAGAACAGCTTAAAAGATCGCTGTGCTTCATCCATCAACAAACTGTCACTTCACTTGAGAAAGTATGAGTCAAAATGAAAATACTTGTGGCTTCCAACCTATCTGAGTAAGAGAGAACCAAGCATATTCATCAACATTTCCTTTAACGGGTTTCAACAATAAGTTTTGACCATAAAGAGAGCTGCCTACAAATTCCAAGTTCAAACAAGGTTTATTCCTAAACATCTAACTTCCTCAGGTGATTATACACAAGTGCAAGTCATCCTCCCAAACACAGAATTCCATCTACATTTCAACAGATGAGCTAAAGGGAAAGAAAAACCATGCATTTATTCATGGTAAGAAACATTTCATGTTATCATACATCCAGCACTGAGCACCAGTATTGGGGACAGAAAGTATTCCATAAATCATGAAATGAACTGCATTTAAGCCATGAATCTGAATGACCCGTTTGTGACAGTACCAAGTTTCCCACCACCGTTTCCATGTAATTTCAACAGGGGAGATTCTGCTATGGACTGAAGCAAACATCATCACATCAGACAAGCTCTGGGAAACTGCTGGAGGTGTTAGCCACTCAAATTTTGAAGAAACAAGTCAAGAATACAATTGTATACTCTATAATGCAATGTAAATATATACAGGCTATGAATAATGAGCCTGTAAAAAAACACTTGGAACAAGGCCTTAATATCATTTCTTTGACTTCATCGATGAGCGGTGTCATTGTTTTAAACAGCTGACATTGTTTTAAACAGCTCTCCTCCTCTGCATCAGCCCCTGTGATAAGATGGGAAAGACCGGGCATCAGCTGGCAAACATGCTCCTCTGAAACCCCGTGTTTGCAGGGTGCTGCCATCTTTCTCATGAATTCAGTAAAGCCTCGTTTTCAACTCCATTTCTAAATTGCCATTTCCTGCAGAAAAGAGCTGCCTAGACAGGAACTGAGGCTCATCAAGATGGCTTCAACATCACAGTATTACTTATCTGTTGTGGTAGTTTCAGCATCATGGGGCAAAGAACTCCAAACACTCAATTCCTTTTTTTACTCACCTAATGGAGACAAAAGAAAATGTCAAAGAGAAAATGCTAGGCAGCTCAGACTTTGGGAGAATGTCAAGCTTTCACTTCACCAGAGAGTATCGATTAAATCTGATGGAAACCTTTAAACCTGATTTTAGCTCCCCCCCACCCCAGACCAAGCCTCTCGGGGTAGCTAACAAGAGGAAACCCAATAAACACAGCCACAGACCAGTAAAGCCAGCAGACCAGCAGAGTTCACCTCAATTAAAAGGAAAAGTAGGTGACATTCAAGCAAAGGAAGGGCTCGTGGTTCTCAGCCTGGGCTGCATGCGGTATCATCTGGAAAACTTCTGGTTTAATTGGCTTGAGGAGGAGTGGGGTGTGAGCACTTTCTTTTAAAGCTCACCCAAGTTCTGCCAACCCAGCAGTGAGGGTTGAAAAGTACCAGATTAGACTAGTTGGGCGGGGGTGGGGAGCAGTAGTGAATTGTAGTCAAGTGTGGAAATTTTAGGGCAGACAATGAATCACTAATGGGAGGATGTTTATCATCTGGGGTCAGAAACAAAAGTTCTTGCGAGATAACACTCGCATCACTGCCCTTGCCTCGCACTAAGCCAAGCTCCACCTGCAGGCTGACCAACTTCTGGGCACGTAGAAGAGTCATGGCCCCTTCCTCAGGAGACTGGGAGTAGGCTCGCAAGAATACACCTCCACCCTCAGCCCGGAATCAGAGTTGAGCATGTCTGTTCTCTGCACTGCTCTTTAAGATCAGGGTTTTGTAGATGTGAGGCCTCCTGCCTGCAGCGACAGTCCCTTATCTACTAAAACTGACTGAGCTTGTCACCAGGAACCAAGTGCTCCATCAGGTGCTCCTTCCTTTGCAACCACCACAGCGAGACCAGCAGTCCATCCACCACCCTGTGTCACACACTGGTTTACAGGGAGAGAGCGCTAACAAGTGGTGACCACTGAGCCCCAACCCCCAACCGGTCTCCAAAGCCTCCCCGCAGAAGCTAGGAACAGCGACAATGATGATAATAAACAGCGAACATTCATTTGTTCCTGTGTACCAAAACACCATGCTAAGTGCCTAATATGAAGCAGCTCAATTAATCCTCACAACAACCTCCCGGGATACTGACGGGATTCCCATTTGATAGATTTGGAAACAGGTTTAGAGAATTTAACCATCTGTGTGACCCTGGGTAAAGCAGCAGAGTCAGAATGCAGCCCAGGTACTATGACACCGTAGCCCGCCTCTTAACAACCCCGGGGCATGCTGCCTCCACAGAAAAGTGGGTGAGTGAGAAGACTGGAGGACCACGCCCACCGTGAAAAAGGTGAAACACGTCACGTGAGACCCAGCTTTCCTACCTACAAAATGAGTGTCAGAGCAGACAATGACTAAGGTCCCTTCCAGCCAATAGCTTTGCTCACTGTTTCACCCCCAGCACCAATCACAGAATGAGGAGAGCCACACCACATACACTGTGACCAGAGGAAAATCAGAGTGATTCACTCAGGCTTTTTTAAAAAGTTGTGATAAAATATGCATAACATAAAATTTACCACACGACACGTGTTTGAGTGTACGGTCCGGTGGCATTACGTGCATTTACACTGCTGTACAACCACGTTACCGTCCATCTCTAGAGCACTTTTCATCTGTCCCAACTGAAACTCCCCCCCATTAAACGCTGACTCCCCACTCCGCGCCCCCGGTCGCTGGCAGCCACCATTTCACTTTGTCTCAATGACTGTAATTCCTCCAGGTGCCTCATCCAAGTGGGAGCAGAGAGTGTTCGCCTTTTTGTGACTTGGCTTATTTCACTTTGCATAATTTCCTCAAGGTTCATCATTATAGCATGTGACAGAAATTCCTTCCTTTTTGAGGCTGACTACTATTCCACCGTGTGGATACACTGCATTTTGTTTATCCAGTCATTCGTCACAGACGCTTCGTTTGCTTCCACCTTCTGGCTATCGTGGTTAACGCTGCTACGAACATGAGTATGCAGGTAAATCTGGGGTTTTGATGAGACAAAATGGATTCAATTTACGTTCAAAAAAATTTTTTTTATCATATTAGGAGACTTCTCACAAACAAATCAGAACTCTTTGCCCTTCCTGAATTGGGCCAAGCTGTGTAATCACAGGCCCGGACACTCTGTACCATTCGTGGGAAGCAGAGTCACACACAGCAGGGCTCTGTCACAGTCCAGACTCCCATCGCTAAAAGGGCTCTTTGCCTATCACTGCAGAAAATGAACACATGCTACCTGAGGAAAACACTCTTCCAAAAGGCACCATAATGAGGCAAAGCTGAACGCATTTCATAGGAAATTTAAGGAGGAGTTTTCTTGATAGCACATTAATTTCTAGAATAGCTGTAGGATTTCTTTTAATGACCCTGCAGTTAGTTCAAACCAAAAAAGTCAGAAATTGAAGTCTTTTGTTATTCCTACAAGAAATTTTTCATTCTGGTTCAGGTGTATCTTACATGTCCCTACTCCATTTCCACCCCACCCCACCAAAAAAAACGGAAGAAAGGAGAAAATACGACAGTCAACTGTCTTGTTACCATTGCTTATTATCCTTCCTTGTAAATCAAGATGTTTATTTTTTTCCCTGCCTGGTCTACATGGGACCATGGCACTTCCTCAGTGAGGGTTCAAGTCTCACCTGGAAGGCAATATGCACCATTTTTGAGTCATCAGACCTGTCAATCTCCCGCAGGCAAGGGAGAAAAAGACAAGGTGGCTGATGGCCTCCATAGCAGAACACACTGCAGAACACGTGAAAAGAGAGACGCTAACGTCACATACACAAAAAAAATGTTTTGGCCAAAATGTACCAAATCAGAGAAAGTATGTTTTATGCTTCCTTATAACCTCATCATAAAATTGATTTCAACTGTGACCTACCACAGACTCCCTAAGTAAATAAAAAACTCAGAGAACAGCCATCAAACTGACACTCCATTGACTAGGTTCTTAAAACAAATAAGCTGAAGAACAGGAAACGCCCCCGCATGCGATGCAGCACCTTGCGGGAGGCAGGACAGCCAGACATAGGACGGCTGCTGAAGGGTGAGTGGGCTGAAGTAGAACAGGAAAATCCCAAGCCTCAGAGCAGGAGAGAGGCAGGACAGACCCACTCTGCTTGCACTGAGAACAAATTCAAAGGTTATTGCAAGTGACTTAAAAATATTGGAGCCCAGCAGCCCCATTTCAAGTCATGGTCCCACAAATTAAGATAATTTCTGTCTCTAGCTATCCTGATCCTAAGGAGGGGTGCCAGTGTGCCAAGAGCAGCCTTCCTCAAGTCCAGAGAATGTCAAGGATGTATGATGGCCATTCTGCTGCTTTTTCCTCTTGTAAGTCATACCGTCCCATAAACAGAGCTCCTCCTTTTTAGCACTCTAGGTAAATAATGCCAATTTGGTTTTCAAAAGGTGAGAGACATAGCCTAGGAAGAAAGAGTGGGGTTCCATTAAGTTAAACAAGAAGTTCCTTCTGCAATTACCTTAAAATGGTGATGGCTCAGCTTCCCTTATATGAAAGTATCTGTAAGATTCTCAGCTCAAAAATACAACTCATGACTCCCAAGCCCAACTATTTCTCCTGTATAAATACTAGACATAGAACTACTTGTAACTATCTGACTGAATCAAAACCACTAGAGACAGATGAAGACTTTTCCACAAGGAGACTCTCTCCCCTGATGACTACATCCCAAGTCCAGGGCAGGGGAAATTAATTTTAAATTTAATTACTGTCATGGCTTATGTTAATATATAAGTTTAAATTTAATTACTGTCATGGTTTATTTTAATATATAAGTTCACCTTTTTCTGAAGGTTATACAGAGAAAGGACTTCTGTAATGGCTAAAAATGATACTTTCCAAGAGATAAAAGGAAATACTATCCATATGGCCATTAGACAAAGTAACCACCCTCCCATAAACCTGGAGAACCAAATGCAGACAGTTAAACCAGCATTTCATTCTTTAAAGAAAAACCACCAAAAGCGGGAACATGGACCAATAATTACACCCAACTATTTCATAGAAAGTGGTGAGCTGCTTTTAAATCTAAAAATATCCTCTAAATATTAAGCCCTGTGTTTATTTTTTTCCACCTTTCACCTACTTTCTTAAATATCCCTTGGTAACAGACTGGCTCAGATTAGAGAATAAATTTATTACTTAAGACAACGTGGGTTTCAACAACCAAAAAGAAACAAGCCTGTGCATGACAGGCATGCCCACCCCCAACAGGACCTGAGCTATTCAGTGACGAGGTCGAGGGGTACAGTGAGACAGGAGAAACAACAACACACGTGAGGCACCAAGGAAAAGCTCGGGTGGTGCCTGTGTGCAATGGTTCAACATACTGAGGGACACAACGCTTAAGAAAAGGAAGTCACATTGGATATCACAGAGATAATGGAAAAACTGCAGAAAAAAATTAATAGTGATCCATTACCCACGGCCGTTCCAACAACATATGACAATCTCCATCCTCTAAGACCTGGACTCTCGATGCACACGGCATTTGTCACCTACACAGACAATTTATCCCTTCCTTCCCTCAGCTCTGTCTTCCAACGATCCCTCATCTAATCCACATTGTGGATTATCATAAAACCAATCTTTAAAGTCCATTCCCTACAAAATCCAAAACAGTAGAACAGATTTATTGAGTCACATGGAGTGTTGATGATCAATTGTTGTTTATGGTTCTGAAATCAGCATAACCCTAGTAAGTAAAGAACAAAGATAGCTCACTCTAAGAAAGCAGCAGCATTCTCTGGATATATCATTAGCAAAATTATGCAGCTAGATCATCCCTGTTTACAGTGTGTGGAGGGCTGCTACATAATTAATGTTTTATTAAACTCTGCTCTGAAGATCTGAGACAAGATCAGATTCTGAACCAGCTGTGCTGTTTCTAAGGGAGGTATGTGTGTAGGTGGTTCATTTGAAATTCTCCCTTCAACATTATACTCCCATCTTTGACACCTTGGGGGTGGTGGTGTTTTTCCTCCTTTATCTCACCCTGTCTTTTAAGGCAAAGATATAGGTTGTTTAATTAAAAACAGAAGAATTGAAGAACAGTGATGCTTAAAAAGCTGTGTCTCAATGAGAAACGGCTCTGGTTCATGCAGGAAGGCTTTGTGCTGTAGAATAAACTCCAGAATTCATGCAGTTTTAATGAAAATGCTTCTGAACCCCACTTCCTTCTTCATATTCGACCTTCTGTTCAGTCCCCACAATGTTTCAAATGCTCCTAATTCTGTGGCTGGAAAGCCGAAAGTGGGAGTAGCATTTATAGGAGCCAGAAATAAGCATTATAAGACTTTAAGTAGTACTTACAAAAGGATAATAAATTTCTTAATTTTTTTATTCATGAACTAGAAAACTGTTCTGGTTTGAAAAAATAAAGAGACACAATTTTACCTATTTACTGTCATTTCCTGGACAGTTTTCTTTATTCAAAAGGTATATGCTCATTGTATTTTTTAGATAAACAATATCTTTAAAAATATAAGAAAAAGAATCAAGATCAGAGCAGAATTAAATGACAGAGAGACTAAAAAACAATTCAAGGGATCAATGAATCCAGAGGCTGGTTCCTTTTCCTTGAAAAGATAAGGAACAGAATTGACAAACCCTTAAGCAGACTCATCAAGAAAGAAAGAGAGAGGACCCAAATAAACACAATCAGAAACAAAAGAGAACAACTGATACCACAGAAATACAAAGGACTGTAAGAAATTACTATGAACAACTATATGCCAAGAAATTAGATAACCTGGGCAAAATGGATACATTTCTAGAAACATACAATCTTCCAAAACAGAATCAAGAGAAGCAGAAAGCCTGGATAGACCATTAACAACTAGCGAAATTAAAGCAGTAATTGAAAAACTCCCAGCCCACAAAAGCCCTGGACCGGATGGCTTCACAGGCAAATTTTACCAAATATTTAAAGAACTAATTCTTATCTTCTCAAACTATTACAAAAAAATTTGAGAAGAAGGAAGATTCCCAAACTCTTTTTAAGAGGCCAGTATTACCCTAATTCCAAAACCAGGTAAAGACATAACAAAGAAGGAAAATTACAGGCCAGTATCGCTGTTGAACATAGATGCTAAAATCCTCAACAAAATATTAGCAATCCAGATCCAACAATACTTTAAAAGATCATACACCATGATCAAGTGAGATTCATCCCAGGGGAGCAAGGATGGTATAATATATACAAATCAATAAACCTAATACACCACGTAAAACAAATGAAAAACAAAAACCACATGATCATATCAATAGATGCTAAAAAAGCATTTGATAAAATCCAGCACCCACTTATGATAAAAACATTCAGCAAAGTAGGAACAGAAGGAGCATACCTCAACATAATAAAGGCCATAAACCAGAAACCTACAGCTAACATCATATTCAATGGATAAACACTTTCCCACTAAGATCAGGAACAAGACAAGGATGTCCGTTTTCACCTCTCTTATTCAACGTAGTACTGTAAGTCCTAGCTGCAGCAATCGAACAAGAAAAAGAAATAAAAGGCATCCAAATTGGAAAGGAAGAGGTAAAACTGCCATTATTTGCATATGACATGATAGTGTACATAGAAAACCCTATAGGCTCCACGAAAAACTATTCTACCTAATAAGTGAATTTGGCAAAGCAGCAGGATACAAAGTCAATATTCAGAAATCAATGGCATTTTTGTCCACCAACAATGAAATACCAGAAGCACAAACTAGTGGCAAATCCCACTTACTATAGCAACAAGAAAAATAAAGTACCTAGGAATAAACTTAACCAAGGAGGTAAAACACCTGTACTCAGAAAATTAGAGAACAATGAAGAAGGAAATTAAGGAAGATACAAATAAGTGAAAGTATATACCCTGTTCATGGATTAGAAGAATTAATATCATTAAAATATCCACACTACCCAAAGCAACCTATAGATTCAATTCAATCCCTATTAAAATACCAATGGCATGTTTCACTGATCTAGAACAAACACTCCAAAAGTTTACATGGAACCAAAAGACCTCTAATATCCTCAGCAATCTAGAGACAGAAGAATAAAGTTGGAGGGATCACAATACCTGATGTAAAACTATACTATAGGGACACTGTAATCAAAACAGCCTGGTACTGGCATGAGAACAAACACATAGATCAATAGAACAGAATAGAGGGCCTGGAAATAAACCCATGTCTCTATGGTCAATTAATATCTGACAAAGGGTCATGAGCACGCAGTGGAATAAAAATAGCCTCTTCAATAAATCGTGTTGGGAGAATTGGACTGGTACATGCCAAAAAAAAAAAAAAAATGAAACTAGAGCACCATCTTACACCATACACCAGAATAAACTTAAAATGGATAAAAGACTAAAATGTAAGTTGTGATACCATAAAAATCCTAGCGGAAAACATAGGCGGTAAAATTTCAGATGCCACATAGCAATATTTTTGCCGATATATCTCCTAGGGCAAGGGAAATAAAGGAAAAAATAAACAAATGGGACTACATCAAATTAAAAAGCTTCTGTGTGGCTAAAGAAAACATCAGCAAAACGAAAAGGGAACCAACCATGTAGGAAAATACATTTGCCAATGATACATCACATAAGGGTTTAACTTCCAAAATATACAAAGAACTCATGACTCAAAACCAGGAAGGCAAACAATACAACTAAAAAATGGGCAAAGGACCTGAATAGACACTTCTCCAAGGAGAACACACAGATGTCCCATAGACATATGAAAAGGTGCTCAGCATCACTAGCCATCAGAGAGATGCAAATTAAAACCACAATGAGATATCACATCATACCTGTCAGAATGGCTACCATTAATAAAGCAACAAACAGTAAGTGTTGGCAAGGTTGTGGAGAAAAGGAAACCCTAGTGCATTGTTGGTGGGAATGCAGACTGATACAGCCACTGTGAAAACAGTATGGAATTTCCTCAAAAAACTAAAAATGGAACTGCCTTTTGACTCAGCAATTCCACTACTGGGATTATACCCTAAGAGCCCTGAAACACCAATCCAAAAGAACCTATGCACCCCAGTGTTCATAGCAGCACAATGTACAGTAGCCAAGTGCTGGAAGCAACCTAAGTGCCCACCAGAAGATGAGTGGATCAGAAAACTGTGGTACATTTACACAATGGAATACTATGCAGCAGAAAGAAAAAAGGAACTCCTACCTTTTACAACAGCACAAATGAAACTGGAGAATATTATACAAAGTGAAGTAAGCCAGCTGGTTAAAGACAAACACCACATGATCTCACGTATAAGAGGAATCTAGTGAACGAAACGAACGAATGAGCAAAACAGAACCACAGGCATGGAAACATGGAACAGACTGACAGTGGCCGGAGGGGAAGAGAGAGGGGGGTAACAGTGGAAGGAAGAGGAAGGGACTAGTCAAAGAACATGTATGAATGACCCACGGACAATGGGGTGCAGACTGACTATGGGAGAGGGGAGTGGGCTGGGCAGAGCAGGGGAGAGGGGGAAAAGTTAGGGCAACTGTAATAGACTAACAGTAAAAATATAAATAAGGAAAAGAAGACTTTCAAAAGCCCACATTTACAGATAATATTAACATTGTGTACCTTGTTTCAAACCGCCAAGCAGCCACGCATTTAGGCACAGGCCATGCCCACAACTCTACGTGAAGTTTCACGCTATACTTGCCTTGTTCTCTGCCCCAAGTCTATCAAAGTGTCCGTGTGAACAGATAGAGATTACCTTCTGTTTTAGAACTCCATTGCATGACTGTACCATATTTCACTTCCCTTAACACAGCGATGAATTTTGAACACAGGTCTTTGCTTCCATCTCTAATTTTCCTACCCTACTTGTGATAAAATTCAGGATGTACCTTAATCAGACGGAGACTACACATAGATGCGCTATCGAACTGGCTCCTGGAAAGGAGTAACCGGAGAGTGACCCTGAGCTCCACGTTCTTGCCAAAACCGGGTTTGGTCCATTTTGGTTTCTAGCTGTATGCTGCACAGCCATTAGTAATTTAGATATCTGGGGTGCTTTTGCTACTCAGAAGTTCTTCATTTTTATGTAGCAAAACCTTTTCTTCTGCGGTCTCTAAAACTTATTGATCATGTTTGGAAAGTACAATATTTCTGCAGCCCAAAAGAAGCCACATTTTTCTTTCCTCTTTGGCACTATTTAACCTTCCTATTTTCCAGCCACCTAGAATTTACTTTAGTATAACATGTGATAAAAGGATCTAGTTTTATTTTGTCTTCCAAATTAACAGAGAACTATCCAAACATGATTTACTAAATAGTCCATTCTTTTCTTCATTGGTATGAAATGCTGCCTTGGTCATATAACAAATTACCAGAATATACTTGTACTACTTATTTCTGGACTTTCTATTCTGCTCCATTGACTGAATAAATGAATTATTAAGCGATCAATTTAAAGTCTATTCCAGCATCCAAAGGATGGATTGCCAGAGTCACATTCTGCCCCTACAGTTAGCGAATGGCTGTGTTACTTTGGATAAAGCCCTGAACCTCTCTGTGCCTTGGTTTTCTTGTCAATAAAATGAGTATAATGGTACCTGCCTCATAGGGTTTTTATGGGATTAAACTAAGCGGTAAGCAGTATATATGTGTTACTTACCCTTATCATCAACACCAAAAGAAAGCAAAGAGACTTGATCCTGGGCTTTAGGAATTTAGAGAACAATGAAGGAGACAGTCATATTTCATCAAATGACCACATAATTAATGCACAATGACAAACCACAGTAAGTGCATTAAGGGGAAACTCATCCAATCCAGCAGATTAGAGCAGGTGCTTCCAAGACATAACACAAACTCAGGTCTGACATGTGAGTAGGGGTGAAGTACCCCCAGGATGACGGGAGGGTGGGCAGCCAATCCAGGCGCAGGGCCTGACCGCAGAGGCCCTCCCCCACCCCCAGGCCTGTTCTGGGGATGCTCCTGCCAGCTATCCACTTCACAAAGGGCTGGTTTCTCTCACCTTCGACTTCTCAGTTTAAATTCACATTCTCAGAGTGAGACTCCAAGACCACCCACTTCTGAAAAGCCAGAGATGTGGTGTTTGATAAGAAAGATAATGATGTAAACCATATCGTACAATCTTATTCATTCAACAGCAACTTTTCCAGCAGGAGATATTCCAAGACTTTAGCTTCAGTAAGACACAAGAAGTTCGGTAGTTCTTTATCCTCAGGGCTATCCTTTCTGAATTAAAGTAGGCAAGTGTCTGCGAAACAATCATCTGTTCCTCTTTACATGCATGCAAGTAACAGTACCTAGCTCACATCTGGAATTATCTCTGCTGGTAAGAATTTCCCTGGCTACATCTGATAAACAACCCTCAACCTTTCCACATGCGTGTGTGCCTCTCCACAATGCAATGCCAGGTCTGACCTCCACGTCACAGCACCCTATACTCCTCTGCTGTGCTCGCAACCATGTCTAATTATATATTTGCGTGATTACCGGTCTGTCTTCTGCACTACACTGCCAGTTCCATGGGGGCAGGGAACGTGTACTGTATTCACGTCTCTATACTCAGAACTTAGCACTGAGCCTACTGTTTGTGAGAGTGGATGACCAGCGCCCAGCGTGAGGGGAAACGTACTGAATCAGGGTGGAGAGGCGAGGGTCAGATCACACAGGCCCTTGCAGCTCACTATTTCGAATTTTGGTCTTTGCAAACAGAAGTAGCAAGGACATATTCAGGTTCTGAAAAGACCACCCTGGCCAAAACGTGACCTCAGCAGAGAGAGGGGGGAACACTGGGAGAGCAGTCAGGAGGTCGCGGAGGTAATGTGCCTCAGATGCGGTCAGTTGCAGGCTGGACCACATGGGGTCGGGAAGCTGCTGAGAAGTGGGCTGTCTCAGGAACTTCCACGCATTTCAAAAACTGACATGGTGACAAGTGTTAATATTTCACGGGAATAGACTTGGCATCTGAAAAGAGAATTCTACCTGACTATTAACCTCGATACAAAATGTGAGACTGTACAATGTAAAAAGAAGTCATTATAATCAGAGAACCTAAAAAGTCACAATGGGAGAGTAAAGAGAAATAAAGTCTATTTCCCACATAAGAGTAATGGGGGACTCAAATGCTGGCAAAATTTTAGTTTAGGTAGTAGCGAATAAGCTTCGTAATTAACACGTGTAAAAGCTGTTGTTCCAGCAACTGAAGGTA
Source organism: Micronycteris hirsuta (assembly GCA_004026765.1). Classification (NCBI taxonomy): domain Eukaryota; kingdom Metazoa; phylum Chordata; class Mammalia; order Chiroptera; family Phyllostomidae; genus Micronycteris; species Micronycteris hirsuta. The sequence goes on along the minus strand of PVJI01015003.1, from coordinate 14,882 downwards.
GGACCCACCCAGACTCCAGGAGACCCTAAGCAGTTCCACCTTTGTGCCTCAGGAGGACTGCATGCAATCAGGACGGCATCTGAGCCATTGTACTCCAGGGTGAGACGTCCATCGCTCAGGGCACAGATGCAGACCACTGCCCAGGACATAGATGAAAGAATGCTGCAGCTTCTATCTGATTAGCTTTTTCCCCTGAATTCCAAACCCCTTACTTACACTTTTCCCCTCCTTATAAAAAGGGTCAGTTTAAAATGGAATTGAAGACAGTCTGTTAGGGTACAAGCATATACAGTCTTCTCAGGTCAGCGAACATCTAAATAAAACAGCCATAAAGATTCAATCCTTGTCTCTGCTTATTGGGTCTGATAGGTGGACAGGCAGCATGAACAATGGCTTTTCTGGTTTCAGGAGCCCCAGTTCTGACCAATGTCACTCATCTGAGGGATATTACTTATTACACAAAGAGACATCTCCTGTGTATTAAATATATTGAATATATAAATGATATTACATCAAGAGCACAAAATATAATGGTTAAAGGTCTTTGCATGGCCATACGTATAACTCAACAGCAACATGGTTTATTACTCTGAATTTCTTGATGCAGAATCTCCACTCTGTTTCTCAACTTATAAGTTAATATTGACTCCAGAAATTTGAAGAGATTCTGCAGAGGCTGAGAAAACAAGCTTTACTTCAGAAAATGACTCCACAGCCTATTTATTTGTCTCAGAGCTCGAAGCACTTGTCACTGAAGCCATTAAAGAGCGCCAGGCCCCCGGAAAAGCCAAGCCATCCATAAAGGTGCACTTGTGCCCGGGCAGCGGCAGCGGCCTCAGTGCTCCGGCCGACCCCACCAGACGCGTCCTCTCTGCGAGGAAGCTGACAGCGGCCTGCCCACCTCATTACAGAGGCCATGTCTCTTGGCAGTGCTTCCTCTGCTTTGTTCTGTTTTGTTTGGGATAGACAGCAGGGGGTGTTATTTTTCCACCCATAGCTTCCTAAATTTTACATTTCTGTCCTCAAAATAGAAGCCCATCCGAGGCCATTGACAGTCCTCTGCATTCATGTTCAAAGGGGACCACTGGGAATGTCTCCTGGCCTCTCGGGGTGCCTCCACCTCACTCACTCTCCTTTGCTGGGGTGGAAGTGCCTCCGAGCCTTTCGTGGAAAAGTGAAGAGGTGACAGGCACCCAGGAGACTTCCAGTATCAGGATTAAGAATGAAGCTGAACAGTTAGCACCAAATTACCAAGAACATCTTGCAGAAGTGCCCTTCCATGCTATACGCATCCTAGCCACCCTCCTTCTCTTTATACAAAATAAATAATCCTAAGAATAAGACTAGGGATCTGGGGGGCGGGGATCTTCATTTAAAAGAAATGCCAGCAAAAGTCATTAGTAGCATTCTTATTTGTCATGCATCTACACTTATCTATGATGCATCTAAGAAGAGAACCAAGAAAAGCAGCAATGTACTATTCAGAAGAAACCCAAGCAACAGTTCAATTTGGGGTTCCATGGAGGGTGAGGCAGGTGTTCTAAATAGTCTGAGCTAAATGCCTAATATTGCAAACTAAGGTTGTTCCCAAACCCAGCGATGGCTTGAAATACTTTTCTCCTCCTTGTTTTTAATATAACCTGAGGAATGTGGAGATAGGAATAAGAAGTATAGATGATAGAGTGGAAAGGAAATTCATTCATGTGTGTGTGCGCACACACACACATATAATATCATAAAACATAAGAAAGAAAATGTAGAAACAAATTCCATAAGGTTACTGATCAGGAAAAAAAATCAGTTTAAATGTTAATTAAAATATAATCTTATAGTAATACAGCAGAGTGTCTGGCACATAAATTTTCAGTGTATTTTAGTTACTATGATAGCTCTTTTTTCCCAATATTAGGCCTATGGCATATCTGTTTTATGGCCTGTTTTCACTTAGCAATAGTCAATGAATATTTCCGCACACAAATAAATACTGCCCTATGGGTAAAATGGTTTATGCACAGATGTCCAACCTTTTGGCATCTCTGGGCTACACTGGAAGAAGAGTTGTCTTGGACCACACATTAAATACATAAACACTAACAAAAACTGATAGGCAAAAAAAAGGTTTTAAGAAAATTTATGATTTTGTGTTGGGCCGCAGGCATAGCTATCCTGGGCAGATGTGGCCCACGGGCTGCGGGTTGGACCCCCTGCTAGACACACCATCATTTCCTTTCTTATCCCCTATCACTCTGACCTTTAGGTTGTTTCCGGTTTTTCACTACAATACCTACTGAAGTGAACAACTCTGTGCACAAGTTTTGCATGCTTATATATTTATTTTCTTTGGATGGATTCCTGAAAACATAATGACAGGGAAGAGCACCGCCGATCTCCAGAAGTATCACACAGCTTACATGCCCACCATCAAATGAGAACCACCTTCCCGCACCCTTGCTCATCCTTTCATCTGTGCTCATCTAAACAGTGAAAAATGTCGTACACTGCTGTCTGAGTTCCATGATGTGTGTTATTTGTATCCTGTCCACTGCAGTTCTTTCATATATTGCTTTTCCATATTCTTTTCTAATTTTTCTACTAAGGTGTTTATCTTTATTTTACTGATTACTATATGCTTTAAGATATTTCTTGGTTTGACATTTAAGGCTGGAATAGAACTCACAGTCGAGAATTACTGGCAGTTACCAGCTCTCAAACAGGAGGTCTAAATTAAAATCCTGGCTCTGCCCCTGAAGCTGTGTAATCCTGGGCTACTTACTTAACCCCTCTGTGCTTCAGTGTCTTCTTCTGTAAAACAGAGGTAAGAATGCCCTTACATGATCATTATGGGTAATGGGTTAAAATAATGCCTAGCCGTGTAGCCACTTTTACAATTAAGGAAGTCTATTTTAAATTTACAGATTTACAATTTTTGTTTTAACTTCTAAATTAACTTTTTAAAATATCTGATGTATTTTTAAGCAGAAATAGACAAATTAAAAAAATACAGTCGTCCCTCGCTATATTGCAGTTCACTCATTGTGGCTTCATTGTATCACGGGTTTTTTTAAAAAAATATATCGAATTCTGTTCACGGAGTTTTTGCTATATAGCAGGATATTGTGGTATATAGGTGTTTATATAATATTTATGATTTTAATTATTTTTGCCTAAAAAATTTAAAATATAAAAATATAAAAAATGTTAATTCAAACATATTAAAAGAATATTAAATCAAAATAAAATACTGCACCACCTGATGGAGTGGTGCCTTCAGAAGAGCTGTGATGCTCTTCTTGGCTGTGCAGTACATTCATCTCATCATCATCACCTTCATCGCCATCAGTACTGCACAGCTACATAATTCATGATCTTCATCATTCAAGTTGTAGTATACTTCACTGGTAAGTACCCATATAGAATTTTATATGTTGTTAAAATTACCTAGGTTTAAGAGTGTAGAAAGTGTTTAAGAGCATATGAAGTGTTTATAAGAGTATGGGAAAGGTTAATAAGAGAGTGGGAAAGGTTTATAGGAGTGTGGGAAGGGTTTATAAAGCCTTAAAATATATATAAATAATAAAATAAACATAACACCACTACTTCACGGATTTTCACCTATCGCGGGGGTCTCTAGAACGTAACTCCCGCAATAGGTGAGGGATCACTGTATACACACGATAACTCTATAGATAGATTGATAGACAGATAGATAGATAGACAGACAGACAGACAGACAGACAGACAAACAGACAGACAGAGAAAGAAATACAGAGGATGTATTCATCCAACAAACACCTACCAGATGCTCACCATGGGGCTGGCATTAAGGACACAGTGAAGAACAGAACAGACCCCTTCCTTTACACCCACCTGGGGGATGCGAACAGGAAAACTTATGCTTACAGTGCCGTGGGCCAAGCACCACATTCAAAAGAAATACTACGGGCAGTTTTCATTGCACATGGAAGGGCATTTGACCCTCACCTAGTGAGGGAAGGTTAAACTGCCTTAAGAAATCATCAAGATGAGACCTTAAAGAGATGTAATGATTATTCAAGTATCAAGCACTAGAGAGGGAAGGGGAATTTCCTCAAAGAGGACAGCATGGTGCAAAGGCTCGAAAGCAGGAACAGTTGTGTGACACAAAGGGAAGATGTAAAAGACAATCAGCACGGATGCAGAAGATACTACACACATAAAGGGCTACGAGGGATGAGACTAGATCTGTAAACAGGGGCCAGGTCCTGGGCCCAACTCCTTTATGAGATTTGTAAGGGCTTTATCCTGGGAGCCATAAGGAGCCGCTGAAGAGTTTTAAGCAGAAGAGCAACATTAGGTTTGCTATTTAGAAAGATAACTATAGATACACTTAGATATGAATCAGAACGGAACAAGACCAGACACATAAAATGTCAGAACTTAAATTCACGCGCAAGACTGTATTACCTCAGGTTTGAAACTTAGGATTTTGCAGGAAAAGGGGGTGTTCATGTCAAGTGACCTGTGACTTGTCTGGGGTCTCACAAGTCCTCAGAATGAGAAACTAGCAGAACGTCTGAAATCTCTGCGCTTCTTCTCCCAGGGCCCTATTGATCACGTTCTACATAAACTGATAGTGGGTTAGTCTTTCACCGCTTCTGAAATGATGAAAGCTTCTCTTGAAATAGATCTCTGCTTCTTCTCCAGACATTAGGCACAGAACAGATGACTCAGTGGATGACCCCTTCTATTATACATAATCAAATCCCCTTGTCCTGAGCAGAAAATTCCTTGATGGTCAGAAAATGGTTAACCATTTATATAGTTAAATGTGAGACAGGCAAGTTTTGAACAATCGGTTGGTGCAGAATTGTATTCTCAATGAGGATAACATGTGCTTTAGCCTCCCTTCAATCATTCTGATCTAATGAAGGAAAAAGTCTCACACTATTGTTAGGGTATCTACTGCTTCTCTAACATTTGTTAATCCTGTTTTAACAGCAGCAGAGCAAACTTCAAGCTCACAGCATTACTCCAGCAAGGGTACCTAGGACTCAACTCCTCTATGTGTGGTAATTCCCTGTATCCCTGAGATATGTGATAGTGGTTTTCCATTTATGAAAGTGACACAATCCATTTTTCAACTAAAGTCAAATCAGTAGTCTAAACATGAATACAGATGCCAAAAGTCATGAGAATAAAGCTGACAAATCTGGGGAACAGTCAAATTATTCTACCACAAGCATATTGGAAGAACCTACAGTTGACTGTCTAAATGTGCTTGAATCAGTCATGGCAGCAGCCAGCAGACAGTGACATCAGACACCAAGAATCCTTATAAAGGCAAGCCCATACACATCACATGACCTGAGCACAATCTGTTGCCTCATAAAAGTAGAGTGAGTCATCAAATTTAGACAAATGCACTGATAAAGAGATTTTATAATAATCTTTCTGGTTTAGGACTCATATTTTCATATAAATGGGCTACAGCGAAAAACAGATCAAAATGCTTTAAATGTGTAGATCCCGAGACATTAAAAAGTAGTAGAAAGAGCTTGTTTAACATGAAATGAATGTATTTTAATGATTAAAAATACTTGTTGGACAATTTAAATTTTGAAACAAAGATCTGCCCCATCTTCTCTTGGAGCTAGGAAAAAGAAGTTTTCCATGTTTACATCAAGAAATTTAGAGATGAGATCAATGATGAGCATTACATGTATCTCCATTAAAAAAAAAAACTGAGACTAGGTTCAAGGTGAAGTAATGATAAAAAGTGTGGAAAAATCTAAAGATTCCAGATTTGTGAGCTTCAAAGGAACCAAAGATGCAGAGAGAGTAGTGAATGAGATGAACACAAAAGAGCTTAATGGAGAATGGAAAACAATTTTATGTTTGTTAAACTTCATTAAAAAGTGTAACAGGAGACAAAACTCAAGTACAGGGTTGAACACAGAGACAGAACAGAATCTCTGGATAACAGAACATTAACTCTCATGAGCAAAATCTTGATAACGGTGTTGATGAAAAACATCTCCGGAAAGCACTTCCTTCAGTCAGTCTGCAAACATTATGGAGCAGAGTTACAGCAAAGGGTTTAGGTATGCAGGTCCCTCTTGGCGAGAAGTAGCCACTTAAGCACTTTCATGAACAATATAAATATGTCCAGCAAGCTAGTGTTCACATCATTTATTCAGCATGAAGAAGCACATCAGAGTCACTTCAGTGAGCAATAAATGCCAGGAATGAGAAGGGTGAACGTCGTATCCACTCTGTACTCAACGCCCGCAGGACTCCGTTTGGGTTCTTTCATTACTCAGATACAGAGCCACGTCTGACTATTTTCTCCCCAGCCACACTGCCCCACTGACAAGTCCTTACAGGACATCTGAGTGCCAGAGTTCATCCTTCCCCAAATGTCTGGCACTGTTCCCCAGGAGCACCCAGAAAACCATTCAGCGCTTGGGATCCATGAATCGTGTCAAAGATCACAGAGTGAACACCACAAACACACACCACAATGCGTGCTACATTCATCTACAATCCTCAAGAACAACTTAACAAACAACTTCGTATTACCGGGTAGCTGTGTAACGTGCCCACACTAGGTAGGGCGTTTCATTGTGTCCGTGCTGGCGCTGGCCTTCCACAAGCACAGACACAGACGCAGCACGAAGAGTCAGCCACTCTGCTCACTGGCCAAAACCCCCGGTGCCTGGTTGGAGACCAGTAACTCTCAAAGCACTTCACAGTTCTCCTGCCTCTACGTCCCAAGGTTAATGAAGCTCTCACTGTACCACCAGCCCACCAAGTTAAAAGTTAAGAGACTGTTCAGAAAGTAGTTAAACAACTTCACTGCTTAAAATTGATCAGGAACAGGAAAAAAAAAAGTGTTTTACCAGAGAAAATATCTAAATGTCAAAAAATATAAACATTGTGGGGAAAAAACTGTAAAATATAAAATGTATTTATAAAAATACATATGGAACATTGACCCTGATGTAATAAGAAAAGATTGACTCAGCAAAGTAGACTTAAAATTCATACACAGGTATTTACGTTGGGTTGATGTGGGTATACACACATACGCACTCATTAGCATACATATAAACTAATGTGTTACAGACACAGGGATGGCAAAGGCGCCGAGCATCCTGGGTACATTACTACACTCCAGTTGCAGCCTCCTCCCTTCTGCTGTTGTACTCAGGGCCACTATGTTACGAGTTCCAGTCAACTGAACACAAACAGAAGTGATTGTTCCCTTTATTAGTTTTCTGTTGTTACATTACAGATTACCACTAATTTAGTAGTTTAAAACAATAGCCATTTATTAGCTCACAGTTCGGTAAGTCAGAAGTCGGGGACAGCTTGACTGGGTTCTCTGTTCAGAATCTCACAAGGCAAAAATCAAGGTGCAAGCTACAGTGGGCTCCTGGCTGCAGGCTCTGGGGAGAATTCCTTTCCATTCAGCTTGTTGGCAGAATCCAGTTCTTAAGGCCGTGGGTCTAGGATCTCTGTTTCCTAGCTGGCTGTCATCCAAGAGCTGTTCTCTGCCCCCAGAGGCGGCGTGCACTCCTTCCCACACGGACTCTCCGTCTTACACAGCCACAGCCTGTCCAGTCCTCCCCATACTTCGTCTCTTTGACTTGCCCTTCTGCTGCAGCCAGAGGAAATTCTCTGCCTTTAAGGAGTTCACATATTTAGAGTAAGCCCAACCATAAAATTCTCCCTTTTGCTATAGAAAGTAAAACGATCTTGGGAGTGACATCGTTTCATAGTGACAGGCGGACCCACACTCAACACGGAGGGAAATACACATGGGGGAGGGTCACTGAAGGTCGTAACATTCCGCCTCCAACAACCCTCCTCTAGGCCTGGCCCACGAAACCCCCCGTTCTTGTTCCAATATACCCATGCCCTTTGCCAACCCTCCAATCACGCGTGCAACTCTAGTCATCCTGGATCCCTACAGCAGATAGGAAATAAGAATGAGACAGGCTTTGAGCAGCAAAGATCCACTAAGACATTTTGGTTAAACCAAAGCATTAGGCCTTCTTTCAAAGTCATATTTACACAACCAAACAAACTGGTTGAAAAGTAGATCTAAAAAAGAACTTCCATTGTGGTCATTGAAAAATGGAGCTGATGAGAAAAAAACAGATCAGAAGTGCTCTAAGTTTTTAAAGGAATTTGATTGCCCAAATCATCCATACTCTGGAATATCATATTCTGAATTTAGAAGTTGCACTAAATGTAAAATCTTCAGAAATAGTAAAGTTATTCCTGAAGCGTCAGACCTAGCTGACGCCGGCATCATTCGAACATACTTTGCTGGCAGTCTGCACAGGACTACCACGAGACAGGGACTCGCAATCACGATAGTTCAACAGGTATAGCTACAGCACTCATGTTAGTCTTTATTATCCATTATAGACCACATAAATCGCTTTGACATTTGGGCTTCAAAATGATTAGGAAAATAAAGAAAATCTAAGCTCCCAAACTGAGAAATGTTATACTGTAAAATTGTAAAACTTCATAATTTGTCTTCTGCTGCCTTAAAATGCCCCATACAATCTGTGAGCACCCAGCAAGGTAGCAAAATACACCAGTGTGATAGGTTGACCCGTCCCTTTTCTCACTGCCCCTGACCATGACCTAATAACATTCGAATGCACCAAGGAAATCCCCGCTCACTTTCTCTTGTGTACTCCACCCTGACCTCCAACAACGGCACTTGCTGGGGTCTTCGTACTCGCTCCTGGCTCCCTGCCTGCTTGGTTGAGCTTGCTCCCTTGGCCCTCCTCCCATGCGGCCCCTCTCAGTGTTAAGTGACTCTGTCTCTCTAGCATCTGTGAGTATAATAAACTTTGTTTTCTTGCACCTTTCTGGGTAAATTATATCTTTGTGAGCAATAAAGTAATAAAGTTTATTAAAGGAAAAAATGACCAATTTTTTGCTATTTTAATATACTCTTCCACTCTGGTAAAATTTATTTGGCAAAATTTTTCACAGCCAAATAGCTGAGATATTGAAAATAATTGTCAGCAGCAAGGTAGAAATAGTCATTTCTAAACCAAGAGAATAGGCGTGACACATCTAATCAGAAATATCAAATCAATGGGCAAACACCAAAGGTATGTTGTTTTATTCATACAAATGGCATCTCTTCCTCACATAAACAAAAGCTCAAATGCATAAAAACAGGAGAAACACTTGCCTGAAGAGGGATCTGCCGCTTAGAAACACAGGCTACCGAATCTAGCACACGTTTTAAAAGGGAAATGATTCTAGGCCTAAAGCTGCCTCTGTAGATAAGATCAGGTTCCCGAGCAGCGTGGGGAAATGGAGAATATGGCTTTTCCCCTAATATCTCTGACATGTGCAAACATTAGTACTGGCTTCCCACGCCCTTCAAAGTACATACACATGCCCAGGAAGAGTAACATTTGCCTCCGGCTTTCTCAGACTGTGCCACCTTAAGCAATGGATAAGAGATTGTGTGCTGCTTCACAAAATAAAAGACTTTTCAGTAAAAAGAAGCAAATGATACAGTGATTCTGCATCTGGATTCAGTGTGATAAACACTGATCTTACCACAAGCAGACCTCCTCCAAGGATCTCAGAAGTTCGTTCATATTAGGATTTCAATTTTGTATTCAGAACATTCAGACCTACATATAACTAACTTCAGGATAGTTGAAATTGAGACTTCTGGTTATTTTTTTTAAGGTAGAAAAGCTAAAAATTCTAGCTTCTATCATTGCCTCATGCTCGTTGTTACCAATGTAAGGGACAGCATTGTATCCTAATAAAATTATCCTTAATGTTAATAGCAGTTATTGAACACTTTATGCATGTGTTCTACAAGCTCGCTTAACATTCACATCGATTCTAAGAAATGGATATTATCTGCATTTTAGCAAGTACAAATTCAGAAGTTAAAGAACGCTCAAGGTCACAGACAACAGAGGAGGGGGTCAAGCCATAGCTTTTCCCACTCAGAAGCCACAGTTCCTAGTGGCCTTTTAGGACACCAAGATTGGCAAAGGAAGTCCTCAGAATCAACAGAAGAAAAAGGATGTGATGTTGGTAAATTTGGTGGAGGTCTGCTTTAGAGAAGTGATAAGTACCTGCAATAAACAGGTTAGTGACATCACAGAAGACCTGCCTGAGAACTTGCCAGCAACACAGATCTGAAGGAATGTGAAGTACAGTTACACAGGCCTTCCCAATTACACCAACAACACACTGATATTTACAAACCCTTCTGGCAGAGAGGTCTCTGAAAGATCCAATTGGAAGAGTAAAATTGATTACACTGAAGAATATTTTCACTAAAATGGTCTTAGTTTCTTTGATCTCCCAAATTGACCAAAATAACTGGTTCTGTAAAGGCAAAGGTGTTGTGACAGCTGGCACGTGGGCACACACAAGACGGATTTCATCCTGCATCTGTCACCCTGACTTCACCGAGGTTCTGAAAACACACCCTCATCTTTCCTGGATGTGGCTTTTAACAGGGCTGTTACTGTAGGGCCTGGGAAAAAACCTCATTACTTCCGAGGAATTATCAGAAAGTGCATTATTAATTAAGGCTAATCTATGAAAAAAATATTTAAGACTAAATTATGAGAACGATTTAAAGAAATCAGCAAAGCCCTTAGCTAAAGATCCCTTAAATGAGAACTGTATCAGAAGGATTAAAAAAAAAATAGTACCCATACTCATTATATAAGATGTAGGTCACATTTTAAGTATTCACTTATTTCTCCCTACATAAAATCCTTCAACCAAGCCCACTGAGATTTAAACTATTAAAATCTAAATAAGTTTTATTATCACAGCTTATTAACCTCATAGAGAAAGACAGCCACATTCAAGATGTAAAAGGCTCAGTAAAAATAAAATGTTGAATATATGATTTGATTATGTTAAGGCTGCAACACCACTGGGGTATTTTTAAAGACATGCTGACTTCTTGTCAAGCCCTGGCCTCAAAGGAGTTTGACGAATTTGACGACCAAGTTCCCCAAGGAAAAGTTAATGCATGAGCTTTCCAGAAAGACGCCCCATCCTCCAATTCCTCTGAGTCTGCGGGTAACCGATGAAGGAGTGATTCAGAGACTACGCGGGGGCGGGGGAAGCACAGACCGCGGACATCCCCGCAGCCACCCTCAGTGCGGCCGCCGTTCGTGCCAGCACATCCCGGGATAGCCGGGCGCACCGACACCGCAAGGTCACAGGGGAAAGAAGGAAGTTTACATAATCTCCCGCCTCGCCGCCCGGGCACCTGCGAGCCTCTGCGACCGTGCAGCCGCGGTCCGCTGCCTGGCGCTCCCGCACTGGGAAGCGCGGGGGCGGGGGCGGGCGCGGGGTGGCGAGGCGGGACACTGGGCACCCGCTGGCGCCTGGAGCGCCGCACGGAGCTCGGGGTGGAGACCGGAGGGCAGGCTCCCAGTCCCAAGATGCCACGGCGGGCAGGGCCGGGGTCGCCGAGCTCCCCGCCTACCGCAAGCTCCGAGCGCGCCCCTCGCAGCTCCGCCCGGGACCGCCCCGCGGCGCACCTGTCAGGCGCCCTACCTGAGTGGCTTTGTGGAATTGCTTCTTTAGCCCGGCCACCGACATGGTGCTGGAGGACGCGCGGGCGACTGCGGGCGCGGAAAGGAGGAGGCGGGGGAGCGAAGCGGGAAGGCCGAGCCGGGCGGCGCGCTCGCCGGGCCGCCGCCAGTCGTGCGGCCGCCGGGGCTGTGGGCGCTGGGGCGCGGGCGGCGCGGGACGCGGGCTCTTACGGATGGATAGACACCCTGACGTCAAGGCTGGGCGTTGCGGCCTCTTAAAGGGGACGCGGGAAGCCCCGCCCCGCCCCGCCCCTCCCCGGCCCGGGCGCGGGGCTGGCGGACAGGTGCTGCGGCACGAGCTACCTGCGCGCAGGCACGCCACCCGCGGACCTGGCGCTGCGACGCCGGGGGGCCGGCTGCCGGGGCAGAGGGCCCGGGGCGTTCTACCGCCCCGGGGGCGTCGTTGGTACCCCGCGGACTGCGGATACAATTCTCTGCAGCTTTATAGCGCAGGCACTGGGCACGACTCAGGTGACTTGCTTGGCTTCCAGGTAGCCGCAGCGACGCTGCTTGCCCTTTGAGTCTGGCCTCTCTGCAGCCTAGGAAGGAGTGGCGTTCTATCTGGGGCAATAAATAAGTTATTGCTCCTTCTCTGCCTTGCCCCCGCTTGGCTGGGCACAGAAAACGTCTCTCTGCCCTGGTTTCAATATCCCTTCAACCTACATAACGTTAGGAAAAACCACGAGCCCTTTATTATTATTTATTTGTTTTGGTCTGATACAACTTAATGACTTAAAAAGAACCAAAAAAAATTTTAAGTCCATAGTCAGGTAAATACAATAAAATTAAAAGAGGTTATTACTAGAGTAATAGTATTTAATCCTCTGTTTACATGTATGAAAAAGCCTGAAATGTGAACTTGGCTTTCACTTACGATAGTGGATTTCAGATTTTCAATCTAAAATAAGCATTATATAATGTGAAAATGCATGATACTAAGTTATACGAATACTTCATATGTGACAGTGTATATATGGCTAAAGCGAAACTCAGATAGAATTAGATAAATTGGTAGCAGCACAGCACTGGTTGTCTTCTAATTTCTAGACACTTCCTATGGCTTTTCAACAACTGAGGAGCACATAGGAAAGAACTTGAATGCTGTCCCCACAGAGGGACCAAAGTTATAAGGAAAGGAAGACAGAACGAGAGAAGCCAAGATGAGAGACATTGCCAAGGGTGAACAGGAAAGCATGGCAGAATGGAGTACTGGAAACCCCTCTGGTTACCTCCCAACCCCTGCTGCTTGGACTGACCGCAGACCTCACCCCCCACCCTCTAGCCAGGCTGCTTGGGCACAGAGTGAACATCTGATACAAGGGGATCCAGTCTGTAAGCTGGGCTACCCGTCACACCCTGGACAGTGTGAACGGAGCGCGTAAAGGCAGTCAGGCAGAGAGTGGTGGATGACAAAGCAGTACCAGCACATGGACTTGTGGCCCAGTCTGCATAGACGATCAGAAAAAAGGAGTAAACCTCCTACGTGCCCTCTTCGTACATTCATAGTAGAACAGCACTTTCCGAACACCTTGTGGTTAAATGGGAGCACGTGACAATTTTTCACAAGTGGGTTATTTAGAAAAGTGATTGTCACTTCTTGGCAGAGAATTTAGCTGTTGGTATGAGATGCTACAAAGCTCTCTTTCTCCTCTGCTACGGTATTCTAGATAGTTGTGCTCTGTCAACCAGAATCCAGAGTGAGGACCAAGCAGGGCAAAGTCACCAGCTGATGTTCAACAGACATTTAGCATGAGAAATAAACCTGAGTAATTTTAATTCATTGAGTCTGGAGTTGTCTCTGTGGCAAAAGTAGTTAGGCTGTCCTGACCGCTGCCCAGAGAGCACATGCTTGCCCACTCCCCAGAAGACAAGGGACATTTCCAGTTCCTGCCAGGCCCATGACTTTGTTGTTGTTGTTTGCCATTAGGTGAAGTTGCCTGCTTTACTCTTACAAAAAGCCTCACTGAAGTTGGGGGAGGTTTTTCTCTTTTTTGCCGACTCCCTGAGGCAGTGGGCAGACTCATCCCCTGGGCCTGAGGGTCAGAGAGAGAATGGTGGCCCCATGCACTGACCACACCCTGAACTTTGACCCTGAAATTTCCTTACCAGCTACAGAGGGTGGCGAGTAAGCTCTGGTGATCCGTTCTAAAGGAATGCCAGGGCAAGGGGCAATCTGTGTCTCAGAGAAATATTGGCAGGGAAAGATGAATGTCCTGCCAATAGACAGGGGCTTCTACTGACCTATCCAAATCCAGCACGAGCCATTAGAGTCTCCTGACCGAAGCCCTGTGAGGTGGTACACCCAGAGCACATTCACTCACCCATAAGGCCCACCACGGTGATTCCCAGCTTCCTGACACTAGGAACCTCTGCAAGAGTTTGGATTTACTGCATGAATAGGTGGGGCCCTAGGCTAGAGAGGTTTAGGGGTTAATTAGGGTTACAATGACTGCTTTTGTACTCCACAGTTTGATGAAGCCTGTGTGTCCACACACACACACACACACACACACACACACACACACACGACTACTGGAAATGCTAATAAGGGTCATGCTGCTGGAAGAGTTTTCAAACTTCAGTATATCCGAACCCCCAGAAGACTTGTTAAGGCACCCATTGCCCAGCCACACCCCCAGTCTCTGACTCACCAGGTCTGGGTGAGGACTGAGCACGTGCGTTTCAAACAAGGCCCTGGGCGATGCCGACACTCTGGTGGGGGGCCGCCCTGTGAAAACCACTGCCTAGCGTAGAGCTATAGGAGTGAACTTTTTTCCTGATTCTCCAAATTTTTTAAATGTTGTTCTGTTTTTCCATTTCCTACATAATAGAAAAAGCATTTTGTAATTAATTTTTTCTACCTGAGCCCTGATCTGAACAGTGGAGCATTTTCACAGGAGAATGGGCTCTGGTCAAAGCTGCTAAGGGAACAACTCGTCAGAGACTCATGCGCTCTGGCCTCTAACTGAAAGGTGTGAAATTGGGGACCTGAAGAATCCCTCCAGGTCTTTGAATACTTAGCTGAACCCTGAATTAAACAAAAACAAGTGTCTGCCTACCCCTGGTTGTTCATTCACTATCTTAGAAGGCTTACCCTGCTGTCCTGCAGAGGAACTGCCTTGAGAGAAAAAACTACCTACCGACTTCAAGGCCTCTGGAAACCATGGCTACTTCTCGCAGGTGCCCTCTGGGTCTCATGTGAACCAGTATTCTTACTGAAACCACAATTTAGACCTATAAAGCCCTTTGAGATGTTACCTATGAAAGAGAGTTGTTGAG
>PVJI01015002.1:0-42970 GCA_004026765.1 Micronycteris hirsuta | reverse complement strand
TCCCCCTTGGTTTTGTCCATGTGTCCTTTATAGCAGTTCCTGAATACCCTTGTCCCCATTCTCCCCTTCCCCCTCCCCTCTGGTTACTGCCAGAATGTTCTAAACTTCAATGTCTCTAGTTATATTTTGTTTCTCTGGTTGTATTTTGCTTGCTTACCTCACAAGCGTCTTGGCTGTGACTGATCTGAATTCCCCAGTAGCTGATCTGGCCTTGGTGCCTTCGCTCCTGAGTGCTTATATAAAACCTTTTAACATTTCATATAGTAGAGGCTGCATGATGATGTACTCCTTGAACTTGACTTTATCTGAGAAGCACTTTATCTTTCCTTCCATTCTAAATGAAAGTTTTGCCGGATAGATTATTCTTGGTTGTAGGTCCTTGCTCTTCATGATTTGAAATATTTCTCTCCAGCCCCTTCTTGCTTGGAAGGTCTCCTTTGAGAAATCCGCTGACAGTCTCATGGGAATTCCTTTGTAGGTAACTGTCTCCTTTTCTCTTGCTGCTTGCAAGATTTTCTTCTTATTCTTAATCTTGGGTAATGTAATTATGATGTGCCTTGGTGTGTTCCTCTTTGGGTTCCACTTCTTTGGGGTTCTCTGAGCTTCTTGGATTTCCAGAAAGCCTATTTTTTTTGCTAGGTCTGGGAAGTTCTTGTTCATTATCTGTTCAAAAATACATTGAATTTCTTGGAGTTCCTCTTGTCCTTCTGGCAGCCCTATGATCCAGATGTTGGGTCGTTTACAAATGTCTCTGAGGTTCCTGAGTCCCTCCTCAGTTTTTTGAATTCTTGTTCCTTCCTTCTGGTCCACCCCATTGGTTTGAGTCCCAGCTTCCTTTTTTTCCCTATTGGTGTTCTGTAGATCATCCCTCATTATCTTTATCGTGTTCTTCATTTGTTCATTTACTTGCGTCCACCTTTCTTCCAGTTTTGTTAGCATTTTGATTACCAGCGTTTTAAACTGAGCATCTGATAGGTTGACTATGTCATCATCCGTTAGTTGTAATTTGTTCTGATTTTCCATTTTGGCCATTTTCATTCTTTTTATCTCGCAGCACTTGTCGGATTCTTAGGTGTTCACTGTTACTTGGCAACTTGGGTCACTTCTTTTGTGATGTTTCCTCTGGGGGCAGGGCCTGGGAGGGAGCAATGGTGACTGCTGATCCCTGTGGGTTCCCGATTACCCTCCGCTCCCTAGTTCCTTACTGCCTCTTCCGCCAGTCTCGGCCCTGCTGGTTCCCACTGTCCTCTCCGGATGTACCGCCGGCGGCCTGCAGGTTCACCAGTTGTTCGGGGTCGTGTTTTGTTTAGGCGCTCCCGGGGTGAGTTCCTCCAGGCAAACTGCCTCTCAGTCCGCTCCTCCGCTCGGTTCTGCCCCGCTTACCGGCCTGGATGTTCGTCTTCTCCCACTTCCTGGGTTTCGGACTTCCCTTCAGTTCGTTTCTGTCCGTTCTGGTTGTTTAATTTTTGCTATTGCGTTCGTTGTTTAAACTCTGGTTGTGCGCGCAGCGAAGTGCATCCACCTACGCCGCCATCTTTGCAGAAGTCCCTTCACGTGACCTTTTTTTTTCCTTGATACAAATTTTATTTTTATATGCATTCAAAGTAGGGAAATCATTTGATACTGAGAGCCTCATAAATAATCTTTCAGCCCACTATTTTTTTTTTTAAAGATTTTATTTATTTTTAGACAGAAGGGAAGGAAGAGAGGGAGAGAAACATTCATGTGTGGTTGCCCTTCATGTGGCCCCTACCAGGGACCTGGCATGCAACCCAGGCATGTGCCCTGACTGGGAATCGAACTGCGACCCTTTAGTTCGCAGCCCGCGCTCAATCCACCAAGCTACGCCAGCCAGGGCAACAGCCCACTATTTTATTTCCATTAAGCCAACATTTGTAGCTTAAGCATCCATGAGGAAAGAGCCTTGAGAAGATATAGAAGGAAATTAATTGAGCTCCTAGAAATTCTAATGTTTTTTACATGGAAAATAATCAGAAGTTGTTTTTACATGACTTCTTATAAGGACAGTAGTCATTGGATGTAGGGGCCACCCTCATTTAGTATGGCCTCATTTTAACTTGATTACATGTGTAGTATCCTATTTCTAAATATGGTCACTTTCAGGAGGCATCAGGGACTAGTGTGTTAACATATCTTTTGGGGTGGGGCATAATTCAGCATTTAACAGATGGCAGTATTCCCCAAATTAATGAACAGAGTCAGTGCAATCCCTGTCAGAATCCTAATTATCTTTTTACAGAAATTGGCAGGCTGATTCTAAAATTCATATTGAAATTCAAGGGTTCCAGAATAGCCAAAACAATTTGAAAGAAAAGAAGAAAGTTTGGAGGACTCACATTTTTTGATTCCAAAATTCACCACAAAGCTATAGTAATCAAACAGTGCGTTACTGACATAAAGATAGACATGGAGAATGATGGACTAGATTTGAGAGTTCAGAAATAAGCCCTTGCATTTAAGGTCAGTTGATTTTTGATAAGGGTCTAACATAGTTCAGTGAGGAAAGAATAGTCTATTCAACAAATGATGCTGACAGTATATACAAATAACGAGTCATTATATTGTATACTTGAAGCAAATATAATGTTTAATGTCAATTATACATCAATTAAAATACTTATATAAATAAAGTGACCTTAAAGAGTAAGCAGTGCTGAGTTAACCAGGTATCAGGCATACGAAAGAGTGAAATTGGACCCCTGCTACACACCATATAGAAATACGAGTCACAGGTCTAAATGTAAGAGCTGAAACTCTAACACTCTTAGAACAAAGCATATGTGTGTATCTTCATGACGTTGGATTAGACAGTGGCTTCTTAGATATGCTCCTCAAAGCAGGAATGACCAAAGAAAAAGTAAGTTGTGCTTCACCAAAATTTAAAATTTTCGTGTTTCAAAGGACACTATCAAGAGAGTGAAAAGACAGCCTATGGAATGGGAGAAATGTTTTCAAATCATATGGCTGATTAGGGACTTGTATCAAATAAAACCCAAATAACCCAATAAAAAAATGAGCAAAGGACTTGAGTAGACGTTTTTCCAACGAAGACGTAGATATGACCAGTAAGCTCACTATATTATGTGCTAGGGCTGCCATAATAAAATACCACAGACTGGGTGGCTTAAACAACAGAAATATAGTTTTTATAGTTCTGGAGACTGGAAGTATAAGATTAAGATGTGACAGGGAAGGGTTGTGGTGAGACTACTTCTTGGCTTATAGATAGTTGCCTTCTTAGTATGTCCTCATGTGGCCTTTTCTCTGCGCATGCTCAAAGAGAGAGATACATCACCATTGTCTATCACTTCTCTTGTGAGGTGTCCAGTCCTGTCAGATTAGAGACCCACCTTTATGACCTCATTTAACTCTTTTTTTTAAGCAATAATAAATCATACCTCATTTAACCTTAACTAGCTCCTTAAAAGTCCAGTCTCCAAATACAGTCACATTAGGAGTTAGAGCTCAACATATGAATTTTGGAGGGACAGTTCATTCTATACCCATGAAAAGATGATTGACATTTTCATTAGGGAAATGCAATTCAGAACCATAAACGAGATAACCATCTTACATGCTAGAATGGTTAGAATAAAAAAGTCAGGTAATTAAAAGTGTTGGAGAAGTTGTAGAGAACTTAGAATCAACCCTCCTACATTGATGCTAGGAATGTGAAAGCTAGGAATGCTTGATGCTGTGGAAGGCGGTTTGGTAGTTCCTCAAAATGTTATATGTAGAGTTACCATATGATTCAGCAGGTCCACTCCTGGGTGTATTCCCAAAAACTTGTCATGAATGTTTGTAGAAACATTATTCATAACTGCCTAAATGTGAAAATAACCCAAATGTCTGTCAGCTGATGAGTGGATAAACAAAATGTGCTATATTCATACAACAGAATATTGTATTTGGCCATAAAAGGAATGGAATACTGACATACATATATTACAACATAGATAAATCTTGAAAACATCGTGCTAAGTGAAAGAAGCCTGTTACAAAAGGTCACATATTATATTAATTTATTTATGTAAAATGTCCAGAATAAGCAAATTCATCAGAACAAGGTATATTACTGGTAGTTAGAGTATGGGGGCTGGTGAGTGTGGAGTGACTGGAAATCGTTGTGGGGTATCTTTTTGCAGTGATGGAAATAAGTTTAAGTAGTGGTGCTTGGTTGTACAACTCTGAATATACTAAAAATCACCAAATTATACACTTTAAATGAGTATAGTATGTGAATTACATGTTGATAAAGCTGTTAATTCTTGGGTTCAGATTAGCATGTACTACACATTTTATATTAAATATTTTCTTGTTTAGAAATGTTAGGTTAACTCAAATTAGAGTTATTACTTGAAGAATTTTTTCTTGGTCAAAATTCTTTCTTGAATAGTGGTGTTAACAATATTAATGACGTTTAAGTTTAAGAAAATAATCTTTTTCTTTATTCCACAAAAATTTATTAAGTACTGACTTACTAAGTACTATGTTAGGCCTTGGGATTAGTGGTAGGATTCAAAAACAATTAAGACATGGTCCCCTGCTTTGAAGGGGTTATCCCTTTTAGTTTGGATAGACAAAACCAAAAATAAGAATTAGAATATTTTAGGTAATTATGATAGCTGAGTAATCAGGGTATTTTGAAGTTACAAAATAAGCATCATCATTTATTTCAGCTCGGCAAGTCATAGAAACACTTCAGAGAGAAAATGACATTGTAAATGTTTGGAAGATGGACTCAGTTTTCACCAAGACAGGGAAGAGGGAAAAACTTAAATAAATACTGCTGTATTCAGGCACTGTAATAGATATAGGAAATTTTGTGATATTGAGTGAGATGAAGGGTACTGTGATTGATAAGACCAAAAAGAAATAACTTTGTGTATCTGATTTTTTTCTTAACTGGTCAGAAGCACTTCTTTCTCTTTATGGGTTTTTTACAAAGCAAAATGTAATGGTTACAAAGAATTTAGTAAAAAGGTTTTTATATGTTGTGACCACTCATAATCTTTTATATGCTAATGACCATATTGTAAAAGCTGATTTGACTAGGGAAAATTTTTTTCTTTAGAGGGCCATGTGGGACTAGGAGAAATGTGTTACATATATTGTGGTACAACTATTTGATGAAATATGTGTAATAAGTCGTCGACAAAATGGTGGTTATGAAAACGGTAACAGCATAGAAAAATGCTTACATGTAGAAAAGAAGAAATCAGAATC
Organism: Micronycteris hirsuta; assembly: GCA_004026765.1. Taxonomy (NCBI): domain Eukaryota; kingdom Metazoa; phylum Chordata; class Mammalia; order Chiroptera; family Phyllostomidae; genus Micronycteris; species Micronycteris hirsuta. Next base: position 37,723 of record PVJI01015002.1, on the reverse strand, counting down.
CAAATTTGTTTTACTGCAGTGATTACAATCATGTAAAATACCCATGCATGACAAATTAAAACTAAATGCTATTTTTATGCATGAGATTGACAATGGTATGGAGAAGTGGTATACTCTTTGTAGATCAGTTTGGATCTATCAGAATTATAAACAAATTGCATACTTTGATTAGGTAATTCTTCCAAGATTCTCTCATAAAATACTGACCCCATGTGCACCAAAATGTACATAAAATGATGTTCTTTTTAGTATTGTTCTTAACAGTGAAAATTTGGAAATACTTTAAATGGTAGTCAGTACAGTGGTTAAGTACATTAGTGTATATCCATGCTATAGAATACTCTGTAGCTGTTAAACTGAAATAAGTAGATCCGTGTCTGTGACATTGAAAAATAAGTCTTCCAAGATTCATTCTCTGAGAAAAAAGAAGCCACAGAATTATATAATGATTACATTTATGGAAAAGAAAGCAACTCTTTCTACATTATAACTATCATTCAGCGTATTGACAGAAGATCTCCAAGGATACACAATGAAATATTAATAGTGGTCTCTAGTGGGGTGGGGAATGGTAACTCAGGTGTGTTTGTGAGAAATGGAACTGTCATTTGTCAATAAAGATTCCCAGTCTGAGGTGCAGAAAGAGGAGAAACTTACTATTCAGGTGAATAGTTTGCAAACCTAGGAAATGCAGTTTCTGGTGGAAACCAAATGTGCTGTTTTTATAGAGGAAAGTTCTTGCCCTGTTTTTTGTGAATTTTTTTGTAGCTGAGAAATCCAAATTACACAGTTCTGATTAGGCCACATGGCATTGTCCTGATTGGTCAGAATTGTTTATTCTGATTGGTCATTATGGGACAGCTCTGATTGGTCAGTGTAGATGCAAATAATATAGCTGCGCAGTTCTGATTGGATGTGGCAGGTCTCAGTCCAATGGTCAAAAAATGATACCAGGATCTCTCTTTTAAGAATTGACTCAAGATTCAGGAACACAGTACAGGAAGTTGGGCCCTTGTTTTGTAGAATTTCCTTCAAATGCAGAGTGAGCCAGAGGCTGCTGTCAGCAATGGGTGCTAGACTTGGGCCCAGTTAACCCTGAGGAGTCCTTCTTGCCAGATACTTTGCTTCTCAAGGTTCACATACTTTACATGTTTCTGAAATGTTTTAATTTTTAACAGTGAGTGTGTATTATTTTTATTTTTATTTTTTTAACCCTCACCTGAGGATGTGTTTATTGATTTTAGAGAGAGGGAAAGGTGGGAAGAGGGGGAGAGAGACACATACACATTGAAGTGAGAGAGAAACATCTATTGGTTACCTCCTGAATGCGCCCTGACTGGGGATCAAACCTGCAACCTAGGTGTGTGCCTGATCAGGAATCGAACCCTCAACGTTTTGGTGTATGGAATGATGCTCTAACCAACTGTGCCACCTGGCTAGGGCTATAACAATTTTTTAACAAGCAGAGCATAATAGATCTACACAGAAATATATCATAGGGTGGTGAGATTATGATTCTTTTTCTAAATTTATATTTTAAAATTATAAAAGGAAATACAAACAATTCAGGATGTAATTGAAAATGATTGCTTTACTTTTTTGATGCTTTATAAAGCTTTTTTCCCTTGCAGTGCTTCACAAAATAGGTTATGTTAAAATTAAACTTACCCATTTTGAGTTGTGGCTCTGATCCTTAGGTGGACTTTCAATCCTGCTGTTCTCACTAAAGCAAACATTGTCCGAAGTGGAGATGCTGCTCAGGGTGCAGAAGGAGGCACCTCACAGTTTCAAGTGGGTGATCTTGTACAAGTTTGTTATGATCTGGAAAGAATTAAACTTCTGCAGAGAGGACATGGCGAATGGGCTGAAGCTATGCTCCCAGTAAGTATGTATAAAATAGTTTTGGACTAGTAATTATATCATGCTTATGTAGGTTTGTTTTTTTGTTTTTGGGGTTTTTTTTTTTTTTGGTGGGTCTTCCAGTAAAGACAGTAGGACCTACTAGACAAATTAAAAAAGAGTTGTAAGCACTAGGTTTTTAAAAGTACTTTAATTTTAGAAACTAAATTAGCATAATGATTGTGCTCTTCGTTGGTGGCCAGGCATACTTATGCCTTTTATTTTCTAACTTCATTAAATAAGCCAGGGAGGGTCCAAAAAGGGCTACAGTTAATATTTTTTCAATAGAGCTATTAGTGGATCATGTAATGTAGGGGTAAGGCATTAATTGGAACTAAATACTATTATTGAAAATCAAAATATTAGTGAAGAAAAAAGGTAAAAGGAAGAATACCAGAATGCCAAATTTTAATATTGTACACAGTAGGGAACCAATAGACAATATATTTTTTTAAGGGAGAGAATATGGGTATTTATGTAAGGATATTTGTGTAAATGTATCTATTTGGAAAATGTATTGTAGTTTAATATAAAGCTTTATTATAAACTATATTTAAAAGAGAAAAACAATAGATTAACCATAAAGTTAAAAAAAAATAAGTGTATATAAAAAGGAATATGCTATAGGGAACAGAGGTAGAAGGGACACATATTTGAATACGTCTTGTTTTATAGATTTGATTTGAAACCATATATTTTATACAATTTTAAAGCAGAATTAAAACTGAAACTCCTAAAAGTGTAAAAATGAAACAAACCTAAATGTGTTTCCTGTTGACATAAACATATAGAAAGGAAGTTCCAACTGATTTTAAACACAATAATTTGTCTTTATATCCTTATAGGAGAAATATAGCCTATAGAACTACATAGAAAAAGAAATATTTAACAATTTTCAGAAATCTAATTATGATAGTGTGGTTATGATTTTTAGATTATTGTTTGTTTAATATGACAAAAAATGAGTAGTTACAGATAATTCTAATTCTTTTATTTCCACTGATCTTAAGAACCAGAATGCTCAGAATTGAAAAAGGAGATACAGATGTAATATATAAGAGATTATGTAAAAACTCTATACTTGCATTTATTTTTATTTTTTAAAGATTTTATTTATTTATTTTTTAGAGAAAGAGGATGGGAAGGAAATAGAGAAGGAGAGAAACATTGAACTGTGCCTCTTGTGCACGCACTGACTGGACCGAGGACTGAACCCTCAACCCAGGCATGTACCCTGACTGGGAATCGAACTGGTAGCCTTTTTGCTTTTCAGGACAGTGCCCCACCAACTGAGCCACACTGGTTAGGGTTATTTTATTTTTTAAACAAAGTAAAACAACCCCCACCTCCCTTCAGTTCTTAGCTTTGTATATGACAAGGCCTAGAAATAGTGACCATTCCAGTAACAATAACCAACATTATTGTCCTGGAATATCTTTTCCTTCTGTAAAGAACTAGGGATCTTTGGAGAAATGGCTAATTTTAGCTCTGTGATAGGAAGTGAACAAGATAAGCCTGAAACCAGATAGAAAGGAAGTTACCAGAAATTTCTAGGTCATGTTAAAAGTAATCTGGCAGCCAACTTGAAGGATGTCTTTACAGATACAGATGAAACTATTGAACTATATCAATGAAAAAAATTCATATTGTAAGAAACTATAGGACAAATTATCCTGTTTCTTTAACAGATGATTTTCAAAGAAAAAATAATATACATTTTATTTGGAGCTTGATTTAAACAAACTAAAAATAATTATTTATGAAGCAGTTGGGAATTTGAACATTAACTGGTATTTTATGTATTATTGATAATTTTGGGTGGGTTGATAATGGTACTGGTTTATGTATTTAAAAAGAGTTTACATAATGAAATAATATAGGAGGGGAGAATGGCCAGGGGAAAACAAGGTTGGCCATGAGCTGATAATTGTTAAGTCTGGTTGATGAGTATGTAAAGATTCAATATACTATTGTCTACTTTTCTGTGTTTGAGATTTTCCATAATGATCTATTAAGGAGAAAAAAAAGAATGCAGCTTCATGGAGTTTGAGATGATGGTGGAAAATTCCTAATGAGAAGTTAAAATTGATGAGAAGTTAAAAAGTGGGGGGCGAACTTCAAAGCATGGCTAGAGAAGTATATTTTCAAGTCTTTTGAAATAAGGTGATAGTTGTCAGTGGGGATTAAAGATTCAAGAAAGAAGAGTAAAAAAACAAAATAATAAATGTTGGGAGAATGAACAGATTTAGAGATCTGAAGAAGGAAAAGGAGCCCGTGAGTGTAGAAAGGGGAGAAATAGACAGAAAGATTAGACTGTCATCCAGAAATTAAGGGAACAGTTTCAAGAAGTTGGGGTAGGATGCTATAGAGAGGTCAGAAAAGAAAAGTCAAGGGCAGTTTCTTCTCTGTGTTAGGAAGTGGTCAGATAATATTACTATTCTTCAATTTTCTGGTATTGTTATTTGCTGTTCTGTTGTGTTTAAGAGAATGAGTTTTGAAACTGAGTTTGAAATGGTGCAGAAACTAGCACTTAACTTTCAGGGTTATGGTATTAGGTGGGTCAATACAAAGTTCTTAGAACCAGTGTGCTGCAAACGGCATACCAGTGTGCCAGAAGAATTTTTAAAACATTCAATTCCTGACTATTTAGTCAGGGGCACTGACCATTTTTCCCTTAGATTATCAAATAGAAAAAAAAATGACAACAGCCAACACCACAATAAGTGTTCAGTGTGAATGCCTTGTCTTGAACTATAAATATATAGATCATATAATAGAGTTGCGTCTTATTGGTCATGTCGCATAATAAGGTTGCGTCTGATTAGTTGGTTCTTCGTACCAGAAATTCTTATTTACAAGTTTAGGCACCTGATTTTTTAAAATGTCACTTTGGAATAAAAAGGGTAGGTAATTATTATTTTTTCTAAATCAATTATACCTTTATAATTGATTATAAAGTTATACCTTTTTTTGGTCAGATTGGTGAAAAACATAACACAGTTTTTGGTGTGCCGCAGAATTTTAATAATTTGTTAATATGTGCCATGAAATGAAAAAGGTTGAAAATCACTGTATTAGAACATTAGAACAGCCCTGCCTGGTGTGGCTGTCTGTTGGATGTTGTCCCGTAAACTGAAGGTTGCCAGTTTGATTCCTGGTCAGGGCACTTGCCTAGGTTGCAAGTTTGGTCTCTTGTCAGACAGGATGAATGTGAGAGGCAACCAGTCAATGTTTTTCTCTCACATTGATGTTTCTCTCCCTCCCTACCTCTCTTTCTAAAACCAGGTAAGATGTCCTCTGGTGAGTAAAAAAAAAAAAAAAAAATCCTTAAAAAAAGAACATTAGAACAGCATTTGCCACATGTAAAAACTGCTGTTGCTGATTGTGTTCTGTACCTAATTGCCCTTTTTATGTTAGATTTAATAGGCACGTTATTTCTACACACTTAAGTTTTTGAATCAGGCATGATTCTAAAAAGGATTTTAACGTAATTGTAAACTTTGAGCCCTTTTTGATTTAATTTTTTAATTAGAAATCAGACTTTATATTTTTAGGCTAGATTAATGATGGATTTTGTACTACTTGAGCTCTAAGTTCTCAAGATGTATCTTTTGGGTTAAAAATGGGTTGAATATTCAAAAGCAAAATTTTGTGAACTTTTGTGAATAAGATAGATTCATGATTTATTTTCTTATATTTTTGTGGAAGTATAATAGTTTTATTAAGAACATTTTTAAGATAATTTTTTAAAATTTTAATTACTTTATTGTTATTCAATTACAGTTGTCTGCATCTTCTCCCCTCCCCCACCACTTTTTTAAAGATAATTTTTAATGTTTGTAACTAATGAATAACCCACTTGAATATGATTATCCTTTAAGCATTTTTCTTTAGGAACAAAGAAAAATGAATTCTTTAAACATGTAAAAACTGGTGATTGATTTTTATGGTATATACTTTGGACTTGGAAACATTAATCTAATTTTTAAAAAGACTTTAGGTAAAGTTGGCCGAGTACAACAGATTTATTCAGACAGTGATTTAAAGGTGGAAGTTTGTGGCACATCTTGGACATATAATCCAGCAGCAGTTTCCAAAGTGGCATCTGCGGGATCAGCCATTAGCAATGCATCTGGTGGTATGTTTTGTTTCATGTTTCTTTAAAAGTAATATGATTTACATTAGAACTTTTGCTAATTACTCATTTCTGATGTATTGGAAATGTTAAATGTTTTCTCCTAGATCACATAATTTTGCTTGAATGTTAACTACCTTTTAAACTTTTACAAAACTTTTTTTCCTTTTTCATACAATGAACAACCTTTGTTCTGGCTGAGGTATGCACTGAAAAAGTTCCATAAGTATGTGCTTTTTCTTGAATATATTGAGAGCTTCTCCACCTCAAATCTAGGGTATTTAAAACTCAACATTCTCCTCTTTAGTCAGAACTTTTGTTTTCTGCCAAAGAACCATCACTTTCTGGAGACTTTTCATTTTCAACATTATTGCTAGCAGATGGTTTGCTTTCTGGATATTTTTACATCTCAGCCATATTTTTTTTCTTTTACTATTCAGTGAGACTTACTCTACATGTCACAATTGGTAGAAAACCATGTTGAGATGTGAATGTGCTGAATGCTGAGTAGACTCAAGCCCACTCTTTCCTTCCTATGCTCCAGCTTTATGTGCACACACTCAGTTCATTCTACAACAAATTATAAATTATCGATGTATATTGTTGTTATCCAGAAAGGGAGATAGGATCATAACACTAAATAATAAGAAAGTAAAGGAAAACATACAGTGACCTCAAATTTTATTTTGTATTGCATTCTCTTTCTGCTTCTGTCTCTTTTTACCTGCTGTAATTTGCTAGTAAAAGTTTGTGCTTAAAGTTTAAATCAGGTGGTGGTTATTTTTTATCATGAGGTTAGATGGCATCACAACAGGCTGGCTACATACAAATTAAAAGAGTGGAGGATGGTTAATATCCTTCTCTCAAGAAATGTGGACTTGGTGCTGGTCTGCTGCCCCATTTTGTGATTTCTTTGCTTTCCAATAAGGAGATCCAAGAATTAAGTAATAGAACAGGGCAGGTTCTCTACTGATTCATGTTATTTAGAAAAAAATATCTCAGGAAAGGGTCTACTTCTTTCTTGTTTTAGTCTAAACTAATCAACTGGCAGCTTTGAAGTAATGTTGTTAACACTTAGATAGATGTTCATTTTCAACTGAAAATTGGTTTGTCCCTAAAATATTTCCCCTGATATTATAGAGATTACATTTCTTTTGAATCATAATTATTGATGTTGATTTATTCTAAGGTCTGTAGCATTGAGCTCAGAATCAGTGTGGTGGTATGCTTAAATCCCGAAGGGAGGTTTGTATCATTACAGTAGACTTATTGTGATGTGTTCATTTCTAATATCTTTGGTATGATTTCCACCTCTTGAATTATTATTTTAACTTGATACTTTCTCTGAAATTTTAACTAGAGATACATGAATTGGAGAAAACGGGGAATACTTCTGAGGTCAAATGTAATGCAACTTTATATACCATATTTTGCTGTGTATAATGTGCACTTTTTTGCCCAAATTTTTGAGGGAAAAATAAGGATGCACATTATACATGGGTAGTACCTGAAATACCTTGTATTTGTTCTTGTGTTTTGTAATTGTTACATAAAATTTCTTGTACCATAATATGTTCAAAAATAAATGCTAAAATTCCTTTATAATACAAAAAACAAGCATCTAAATATAAATAAATAAAAAATTGAATTAAAAAATTAAAATGAAAGATTTTCTTCCTGACATTTTTTTCCAAACATGGGTGCATATTATACATGGCAAAATATGGTATATATTTATGTATGTAGTAGTAGTTATAACTTGCATAGTAGAAAAATAACATTAATGATAGAAATATTAAAAAAGGAAGAGTATATATTATAGGCATATGGTTAATGCTTGTCTATTAGTAGTTAAAGTTTGAGACCTTCCTATATTAGTGGCTTTATTTGATGCTTTACAGAAAGACTCTCCCAACTCTTGAAGAAATTATTTGAAACCCAAGAATCTGGTGACCTCAATGAAGAATTAGTTAAGGCTGCTGCCAATGGAGATGTTGCTAAAGTGGAAGATTTGCTAAAAAGACCAGATGTGGATGTGAGCATTTTAAAAATTATTTTGAAGCGTTCTAAAATAGAATAGTATAATGAAGTTTATACTTCAATAGTTATTTAGATTTTGCCACATGTACTTTAGTTCTTTGTTTTTCTAAGATGTTTTAAAGAAGACAGCAGTCATCATTTTTCAGTGTGCACTTCAAAAAGATACTGAAATTTTATTTTAACATTGTGACCTTTTTTATTTTATGATTGACAGAATTTACACTTAGGTTTTTAAGTGGTTAGTGTCCTTTTGGGAAATTCAGTGAGTTTTTTCGATGTAAATGTTATTATGTGCTTTAAATAGATTTTAGTAAATATTATAAGCAATTTTCTGTCCTTTTTAAAACATTTAATCTAAACTTTTTACCCTCCCCTCCCTGTGAAAGTTAACTATTTCACAGTTTGTAAGGCAGATGAATTGGAGGTCATATACTTTGTAAATCTTAATAGTTTATGTTGTAATCTTACCGTTCACATAAGCCATAATTTAAATGGGCCATTTTGGTTCTCAGTCATACGTTGGCTTTGCCATGCGCCAATATGATGTTCAGTTTCTGCCAAGATTTTAAGTGGAGTGGCAGCCCCTGTGTTATAAGGGCTTTTGTCGCCACACCTTTGTATGTAAATGTGCTAGCCAGCTTAAAGAAGATCTGTAATTATAAGGTATAAACATCTTACTCCTATGAGCTCATGTAGCGTTTTAGGTTTGTTTGAGAGAGATTGATTGCAGCAGCTCAACAAAGTGGTTTCTTGATGGGTTGTAAAATATGTCACAAATAATTTGTTTCTGTTATTAAAGTACCAATGTTTTTGTGTTTGAAATATAGTCAGACTTCTTTTATATTCACTCAAGTAGATTTGCATTTATTATATTTAATTTTTAAATTATTAATTTATCTTAGTTATTTTTAACAATGCCATACATTCTAAAAATTAAAAAAAATAGTTCTACAAAATTTGTTAGGAAAAATGGCATCTCCTTCTCAGCCTTATTGTCCCATTCTTAAGAGGCAACTATTTTCACCTTTATAACCCCTTCTAAACAAGTTTTTTGTGTCAGAGGGCCAGTCTTCAGATGTCTGGTGATCTTTGGTTGTCCATTTATCTGTAATAGTGGTCAGTAAAAGGCTTGTTTGGAAGTGTTTTTGTGTGTCTGGGTTTGTCAACTCTGGACTGCACTATAGGGTGGTCTAGTTGGATGTTTCCTTGGGTTATTCCTCAGTATTGATCATTAGGTCTTTTCCCTTGGGCTGGTCTGTCTCTAGAAATACCTCTCGATTCTCCTGCTGGATATAAACCTGGCTGCCAACCTCATGAATATTGATTAAGGGAGGAGAGCCTGGGTTTTTTAGCATTTGACATGTAAATACTTACAGAAGAGTTCTGTGTATTGTACTTTGCCCCGCCCTTAACAGTGGCTCGAGACTATCTACCATTTTCTGAGAATAAACTTTCAGGTTTCTGTTAGTGTGAGGAGTTGCTCAGCTGTGCAGAGTTGGAGACTCCAGGGTTCTAAGTGCGTTTTAAACCGACTGTCACCCATCACCACATTATTCCTGTATTCAGAGGTCATCAATTCTGAGCCATTTTGGGTTTCCTTGGCAGAAGGGTTGCTTTCTAGGTGTTTCTCACCACTGGTTTAGGTCTGCTGTCTAGCTTCCTGTGCATGTCTCTGTGTGTATGTGTATGTGTGTGGTTTCTGTGTTGTTAGTTCTAATTATCTTTGTGGATTGAAGCTTAAAAGAAATAAAACTTTACTCTTGTTTTAGTATGATGACATAAATAATGACAGTAAATACAACCCATCATTTAATTGAAAAAGCACTCTTAGAAGGATATACTTTCTTTATTAAAAGGTTTATTGAAGTACAGTTGTTTTGTACGATGAATACAAATACGATGATATACTTTTAAAGTCTCATAATACTAAAAAAAATTTCCAGCTCTTCTAATGGGATGTTTCCCCCTTTAGTTTTCTGGTTTTCATAGTATCTTCCTCTTGATTTTTAGATGTCAGAAATTCTTAAACATCTCTAATTGAAGTTTTTTTATCCCCAAAGTTTTCTTTTTTCCTTACCATTCTGGGTTGTAAAGTTCTTTTTTATTAAAGTATAATTGATGTACAATATTATATTAGTTTTAGGTATATAACAGTGATTTGCTATTTATATATCAAATGAAGAGATCACCATGAGAAGTCTAGTAACTCTCTGTCACTGTACAGTTATTGTGATATTACTGATTGTATTTCCTATGCTGTACTTTACTTCCCCATGATTTATGTTATAACCATAAGTTTGTACCTCTTCATGCTCTTCACATTTTTTGCCCATTCCCTCCAGACTGCCCAACCCTCTAGCAACTATAATTTTATTCTCTGTATCTATGAGTCCATTTGTTTTGTTTGTTCATTTGTGTAGTTTTTTAGATTCCACACAGAGTGAAATAATCCACAGTATTTGTCCTTCTCTTACTTAATTTCACTTAGCATAATATCCTCTAGGTCCATCCATGTTGTCTCAAATGGCAAGATTTTCTTTTCTTTTATGGCTGAGTAATATTCCATTGTGTATGTGTGTATCACTTCTTATCTGTTCATCTATTGATGGGCACCTAGGTTGCTTCCATATCATGGACTTTGCAAATAATGCTGCAGGGAACACAGGGGTGCATATATCTTTTCAAATTAGTGTTTTTTTTTCTTTTTAAAAAATATATTTTCTACTTTTTACATTATGTTTTTTTAAAATTACAGTTTACATTTGATATTATTTTGTATTAGCTTCAGGTGTACAGCATAGTGGTTAGACAGTCATGTACTTTACAAAGTTCCCAGTGCCCAACTGGAACTGTAATAAGTGTTTTCCTACTTCAGATGAGCACCCAGAAAGGAATTGCTGGGTCCTTCTTTATCTCTTGTTACAGCCTTTATTTATTTATTTATTTTTAACATGGATGGTGGTATAGGTATATGGGAAATCTCTGCCTTTTACTCAAGTATGTTATTAAAAGTAAGACTACTTAAAAAAATATTTTTTATTTTTCAATTACAGTTGACATATAATACTATATTTGTTTCAGGTGTGCAACCCAGTGATTAGACACATGATATAACTTATAAGGTGATCACCCTGATAAATCTTGTACCCAGTGACACCATACATAGTTATTACAATATCATTGACTATATTCCCTGTGCTGTACTTTTTACGTCCCTGTGACTATTCTTTAACTACCAATTTGTACTTCTCAATCCCTTCACCTTTTCCGCCCATTTCCCCAACCCCTTCTCCCATCTTGCAACTGTCAAAATGTTCTCTGTGTCTGTGAGTCTGTTTCTGGTCTGTTAGTTTATTCAGTGTTTTAGATTCCACATGTAAGTGAAATCATTCACTCAGCACAATACCCTCTAGATTCATCCATATTGTTGCAGATGGCAAGATTTCATTTTTTTTATGGTAAGTCATAATTTTACTGTATATATGCACTACTTCCTTATCCATTAATCTGTTGATGGACACTTAGGTTGCTTCCATATAGTGGCTTTTGTAAATAATGCTGCATTGAACATACGGATGCATATGTGTTTTTGATTTAGTGTTTGGAGTGTCTTCAGATAAAGACCCAGAAGTGGAATTGCTGGGTCCTCTGTTATCATTTTTAATTATAGCCTTTGTTTTAGAGTCTATTTTGTCTGGTGTAAGTGTTGCTACCCTAGTTTTTTTGTTAGTTTGTTTGATTTCATTTTCACGAACTATCTTTTTCTCTCGCTTTATTTTCAGTCTGTGTGTGTCTTTCAATCTAAAGTGTGTGTCTTGTAGACAGCGTAGTAAGAGTCTTGTTTTGCTCTCTAGTCAGCCATCATATGTCTTTTGATTGGAACGTTTAATCCATTTGCATTTATAGTATTTGGTGATAGGTAGTATTAATTGCCATTTTATTCATTTTTTTAAATCTTTTTTTCCTTCTTCTTAAAGAGGATCTTTAACACGTTAAGTGCTGCGTCAGACCCTGGGGACTGACAGTGAACTTTCCGTTCAGGCGGCGTCAGTCCCCAGGGACTAACAGTGGACTTTTTGTTTGGTTGGCATTGGTCTGTGGGGACTGACAGCAAACTTTTCGTTTGGGCAACATTGGTGCGTGGGACCGGCAGTATCAAGGTTAAAAAATAAATGTTGTAATTTTAATGAAGTTTTGCATTGGCTGCACCATTGTGCACCTGTTTATACTCTAACTCAACACCTCTTGAGTGGTGGCCGGCCCGCTGCCTGAACTGAAAGCCCAGCAAAATTGGCTTCACGCTTAACGTGTTAACATTTCTTGTAATACTGGTTTGGTGGTGATGAACTCCTTTAGCATTTTCTTGTCTGGGAAGATATTTTTCTGTCCTTTGATTCTAAATGATAAGTTTGCTGGGTGGAGTGATCTTGGTTGTAGATCCTTGACTTTCATCACTTTGAATATTTCTTGCCAGTCCCGTCTGGCCTGCAAACTTTCTGTTGAGAAATCAGCTGACAGTCTTATGGGAGCTCCCTTGTAGGTAACTAACTGCTTTTCTCTTGCTGCTTTTAAGATTCTCTCCTTTAACCTTTCGCATTAATTATGATGTGCCTTGGTGCGGGTCTCTTTGGGTTCATCTTGTTTAGGACTGTCTGTGCTTTCTGAACTTGTATATCTATTCCGTTTACTGGGTTGAGGAAGTTTTTTGTCATTATTTTTTAAATAGGTTTTCAATTTCTTGTTCTTTTTCTTCTCCTTCCAGCACCTTTCTGATGTAAATGTTGGTATGCCTGAAGTTGTCCCAGCAGCTCCTTAAACTATTCTTATTTTTCTATTCTTTTTTTTTTTTCCCATTCTGATTGGGTATTTTCTGCTTCCTTATCTTCCAAATCTTTGATTTGATCCCTGCTTCATCTACTCTACTGTTGATTTCCTATAATGTATTCATTTCAGTTATTCTATTCTTCATATATGACTGGTTCTTTTTTATGTTTTCTATCTCTATATTTATGTTTTCTGTCTCTTTGTTCATTCGCTTTGTTCATTGAGTTCATCCACTGGCTCACTAACATTATTGAGCATCTTTATACCTAGGGTTTTGAACTCTGCATCTGGTAGATTGCTTGTCTCCATTTTGTTTAGTTCTTTATCTAGAGTTTTGTTCTGTTCTGTCATTTGGGACATAGTTCTTTGTCTCCTCATTTTGGCTGCCTCCCTGTGTTTGTTTCTATATATTAGGTGGAACTGTTATTGGGATGTCTCCCAATCTTGGTAGAGTAGCCTAATGTCATAGGTGTCCTATAGGGTCTTGTGGCCCCTTGAATGCTGTTGGCACCTCAGGGGGAGGAATTTACACTCAGGCCAATCAGTTGTGAGGACTGAGCACAAATATAGTGGAGGAGCTTCTGTGCAGAGGCTGACCCCATGTATGGAGCAGACTTGCTTCAGCAGGGCTTTGGTGCCCATGAGTCTGCCCTTTGAGTGTGTTTCTCCTAGAAGTGATTGAGTGGTGCTCTGATCTGGTCTGAAGCTGTCCACTCGGTGTGTTGGCTCTAGGGCCTTCCCAGATGTACAAGCCAGAATCATCTGCCGCTTCTGCCCTGCCTAGGGACAACTGTCATGATTTACATAGCAGTCTGCAGATGGCTGCTTCTTGTGCTGGGCTTGGAGGTGCCTGTGAGAGGCCGGAGTGCAAACTGAAGCTGGCTGCCACTAGTGCCGGGCCTGGGACCACTTAGCAGAGGTATGGGGAACACCGAAGCAAGATACTGCTTGTTTGGGGTTTGTGAACCCTTGAGAGATTTTGGAAAAGTCCCATAGCCTTTGTTTTATAGTCTGCTTTGTCTAGTATAAGTATTACTACCCTAGCTTTTCTTTTCTTTTTATTTTACATGATATATCTTTTTCTAATCCTTTAGTTTTAGTTGGCGTGTCTTTCGATCTGAAGTGAGTCTTATGTAGGCAGCATATATAGGGGTCTTTTAAAAAAAAATTGTTCTGCCATCCTATGTCTCTTGAATGGAACACTTAGTCCATTTACATTTGAACTAATTATTGATAGAAGTGTATATTGCCATTTTATTCATTTTCATACTAACTTTGTAAGTGATTGGTCTACTACCTTTACTGTATGTTTGCCTTTGCCAGTGAGGTTTTTATTCTTTTATATATTTTCTTATTTCTAGTTTCAGCCTCCCTCCCCCCCACTAAAGTATTTACTTTATCATTTCTTATAATACCTGTTTATTGGTGATGAACTCCTTTAGCTTTTACTTATCTGGGAGACCATCTCCTTCAATTCTGAATGAGATAACCTTTCCAGGTAGAATATTGTCGGTTGTTGTTTTTCACCCCTTTCTTCATGTTGAATATATGTGTCACTCTCTTATGTCCTGCAATGTTTCTGTTGAAAAATCAGTTCATAGTGACTTACACACATTCCCTTGTATATAGCTAGTTGTTTTTCTCTTGCTGTTTTTAAGATTCTTTAATTTTTAACAATTTAATTATAATGTGTCTTGGGTGTTGGTCTTTTTGTTCATCTTGTTTGGGACTCTCTGGCCTTCCTGGACTTTGATGCCTGTTTTCTTTGCCAGGTTAGGGAATTTTTGGGCCCTTATTTCTTCAAATATGGTTTTTATCCCTCTCCCTCTCTTTTCTTTCTGGGACCCCATAATTCGATGTTAGTACTCTTGATGTTATTCCAGAGATCCCTTGTGTTATACTCAATCTTTAGAATTCGTTTTTATCTTCCAGTTGGGTGATTTCCACTCTACTGTCTTTCTGATTGCTGATCTATTCTATATCATTTGATTTACTTTCACTTCCCTCTGATGTATTTATTTCATTTCAGTTGTGTCATTCTTTAGTTCTGATAGGTTCTTGTTCACATTTTTTATCTGTTTGTTGAAATTCTCACTGATTTTTTTTTTAAAGATTTTATTTATTTATTTTTTAGAGAGAGGGGAAGGGAGGGAGACAGAGAGGGAGAGAAACAGCAGTGTATGGTTGCCTCTCACATGGCCCTGGCCTGCAACCCAGGCATGTGCCCTGACTGGGAATCGAACTGAGACCCTGTGGTTTCCAGCCCGCACTCAATCCACTGAGCTACACCAGCCAGGGCAAAATTCTCACTGATTTTATCCACTTTCCTGCAGAGTTTTTTAAGCACCTTTTTGACTATTACTTTGAACCATTTATCTAGTAGACAACTTATCTCTTCATTTAGTACTTTTTTCAGGGATTTTTGTCTTGTGTATTTTTGTTCAGAACCTGTTCTTTTGTCTCCTCATTTTGCCTATATGTTTTTATGTATTAAGGAGATCAGCTATGTCTTCTGGTTTTGAAAAAGTGGCTTATTTAGAAGGTGCCCTGGGGGGCCCTGGATGAAATCCTTCTTTTTCATGAGAGCAAGGTGCTCCAGAGGTGTTCCTGTGTGTGCTAGTTTGGCCTCTTGTTGTGCTATGGTCACACTGATACATGAGGCTTGACCCTGGCCTGGATGGCTAAGGCCTGGCTGTGACCGTTGCAGTGTGCTGGTGTGCAGGCAGGCCTTTGGTATGGCTGGGTGCAAGTCTCAGCCTTGAATTGCAGATACA
This sequence comes from Micronycteris hirsuta, assembly GCA_004026765.1. Lineage (NCBI taxonomy): Eukaryota > Metazoa > Chordata > Mammalia > Chiroptera > Phyllostomidae > Micronycteris > Micronycteris hirsuta. The sequence continues at coordinate 22,051 of PVJI01015002.1, read as the reverse complement.
CTTGTTTGTTGGTGCCAGCTGAGGCTGCCCACTGGGTATGGCTGAGCAGGAGCTGCTTTAGAGGAGTGCTGGCCTACGTGAGGCCTCAGGTAAACATCAGGGTGGGTTTAGCAGTGTTAAAAAGTCTTAATGGAGAGTGTCAGAAATGGTGTCTGCCAGTGTCAGATCAGCTAGGTGGAAGGAGAGTAAAGAAAGGGAAAAAAAATGATGCCTACTACCACTTTTTATCCTGGATAAAGTTCCAACAGTTCTGTGACCCTCCAGCACATGCCCTAAAATTAGTCAGTGTATCACTTTTACAAATGACCCAAGTGTTTTTTAAACTGCTGCTTCTGTGCTAGGACTTGGAAGGAGCATAGTTTTGATTTCCTACAGCCCTTTGGCTCTTCAAACGTAAGCCCTGCTGCTTTTCAAAGCCAGATGTTATAGGGGCTCCTCTTCCTGGTGTAGGTTCTATGGGCTGGGACTCAGATCCCTTGCTCTTGTGGGGGACCTCTTTGGTTGTGGTATCTCTCCCCCTTGTGGGCCAGCATAAGAAGTGGTTGTTTGGTGGGTGCTAACTCGACTTAGTCTCTACTCCTCCTACCCGTCTCAGTGTGGCTTTTTCTTTATATCTTTCGCTGCAGAAAAGTCATGACATTCTCAGAGATAGTTGTTACATATGTAGTTGTAGTTTTGGTGTCAGTGAGAGGTGGTGAGCTCAGGTGAACTGCCATCTTGAACCTGAAAGCCGAGAGACTTTCTCTTAAATGCCAGCGTACGTTGTCTGAAATGTCGTTCTTTGCTGTTGGTACACTGTCCTTGCAACAAATTGTGTCTCTGGATTGCCGAGTCAGTCTTCTTGTCACTTCTTTTCTTTTATATTTTTGAATTATTTTATTTTGTCCTTTTTTTTTGTATTTGAGGTCTTCCTCAAATCTCTGATCCTTAGTTTCCATTCATATCTGACATTGAAAAGCTAATTGGTATCCCTCTTTACTTGGATAGACTTGGTGACTGACTTTGCATTATGGTGATTGTGTGTATATAGAATTTTTTGGATCTCCAAATGCCACCCTGTACGGGTCTGTTTTCTCTGGTGGTTAGGTTGTTTGAGAAAAGAAACTCCTTTTTCCTGTCTGTGGCCTAGATGCATGGCTGCTAATACTCTGTCCTTGGGAGCAAGGAATGGGCCTGCCTGGAGTGTGGCCATTGCACATCGGATGTATACTTGGCGTTCCTGTTGTTAGCCCTCTCATGTGCTTGCGTTTGCAGGCTTTGAGTTTGTCTGGGGTTCTCAAGCTTTGTCTTCCTCTTCTATGTAAAGTCAGTTAAAACTTTTCCATCTGCTTTGTCTTTTTCAAAAATGTGTTACTTCTTCTCTTTTTTTGATGTTAGCTCTCCCTTTCCCCCTTTCTTTATGGTCTTTTACATTTTAAATTACTTCATTGCCTTTTTAGTGTGGTCTGAGAAGGGACAGGATATAAACATATGTGGTCAGGATATCATCTTTAATTGTTTTTTATAATTTAATGGATGGGAATGTAGGATTAAGGCATTGCAATTAGTTTTGGGTATGTTCATGGGTAAGTTATGCATTTACACAACATCTGAAGTATAGACAAGGTTGGAAATGACTGCTTATGGTAGAATAGCTATATATGGCTACCCTGGTAACTCATTTATGTATATCCTCATGATAGTTTGCTTATAATTGGTATTCGGTTGTTGAATTAAAAATATTTACACTGTAATAGACTATTTTTTCTAAAAGTTTTCTAGTCACTTCATTGCTTTTTTTCATTGAAATAGGCTCTGGTTTTATTAATTCAAATAGAAGTAAATATACAAAACTAATGTAAACTAACTTCTCTTCATCCCCCCTTTCTTTTTCAGCTTTGTAGGTTGCTAAACAGTTATTTTATAGCTCTTTAAACAATGGAACTTTTATTTAAAAAAGTGCTTGTATTCCTTCTCTTAATTAGAGAAAACAGTATTTGGTGATCGGTTCTAGGATATATGGAACACCAATTAAATTATTTTCATAGAGTCATGCCGTATGCCAAATTTAAAACCTCACTGCATGTATATATTGGCTCTTTCTGATTTGTGACATTTATTCATCCTTTTTTTTAAATTTAGGTAAATGGACAATGTGCTGGCCACACAGCTATGCAAGCTGCTAGTCAGAATGGACATGTTGACATTTTGAAATTACTCTTGAAACAGAATGTGGATGTAGAAGCAGAGGTAATTAAACTAAGCTTGAAAAATATTTTAAGTAAAAATGTCCTAGAAATGGTACTTCTATAGCATAAGATGGATTGTTTTCAGTCTTGAAATTTAATATTGACCTAAGGCTCTTCTCATCAAAAAAAATTTGACAAAAAACAACTTGAAACATTTCTTGTTTACCTGTGACTCCCTCGATACTCTTGGCAATAGTCCCAACTGCTGTTGGAACCCAGTTATGTTCCACTCAAGAATTATATTGGGAAGTTGAGGGCAGGAGACTATAAATCATGTGGATCAAGATTTTTCCTGACTGATACTGAGAGACCTTTATTACGTTCTTTTTCCTCATAAGTGAGCCTATATTAGAATTTGTTTAGTTTTATTGTTTCTTGACCTTAATATGTATCCTTGAAGATTTTGCAGTGCATGTTTATCACTCGATGCGTTTATTTATGCTTAATTTAATTTAGAGTATATTCTCATTAATGGAAAATAAAAATTTCTTACTATCATTGGAATTTCAGTTAAGAGTCTATATGGGTCATGTGAAAGATAGTTTCCTTTGTTGTAATTAACTATAACCGCATTCCTAGAAATGATATTAGAATTATATTTCTTTCAATCTAGTGCACTATTATTTAGGAATAAGTCAAATTCTTTCAAAGTGACACTAGGCAGAATGTTGTAGTTTTGTTCAAATGAAATTCCCATCTTAATAAAGACTTGAATTTCTGATGGCTAACTTGGTGTACCACTCATTTTACTAATTAAAAAAATTTAAATATGAACATTTAAGAAGAGAAGTCTTAGATTATTTTTGTTTTTTTTTCTCTCTGATTTTATGTATTTCAAGTTGCTGGACAGCTATTAAAAGGCCACTGATGTTGTGGGTATAAATAAATCATCTTAGATGCTGGGATTTTCTTTTGCCTAGAAAGAGTTTGAATTTTTAAATTAGCATATTAGATATCTACAAACTATATGATGTCTTTATGAATGAGATTATATAATTTGATTTTGTTTTTACAGTAGTAATTTTAAAGTCACATCATTCATGGTTGTGAATTTAGGAATCCAGTATGTGTTATAAGGTGTTTTGGAAGTGCAACAAAGACTTAATTTAAATTCAGCATTTTGTAACTGACAGGCAGTTACTTAGTTTTAGTTTGGCCTGTGGAATATCCATTTTTTAATTTAATGAATTTAGAAACAATAATAGTAACAACTACTAAAATATCAAAGCCCTTTTGATTATAGCTAATAAGGCAAGAAGCTGAAAAAGCAAATTTCTTTTTTCATACCTTTATGCTTTCTAATTCAGAAATTAAATATTAAACCTGGAAACACAGAGACTAGCCATAAATTTGTGTTTCTAAGTATTTCTTGTTCACATGGGAGGCTGCTTGTTGAGAATAGGGGTGCTGCAGCTGTGGGGTTGGGAACAAAGTTGGCACTGTTTTTCAAGAGTAGGCTTCTTTTTGCCTTAATTAAACTCAAATACAAAACAATTGGTTAGTTAATACTATAAACATGGTAATGTTGGAGTTGGGATGAGGCACAGTAGGCTAGGTGTTTGTAAATAAATTATCTTTCAGTTTGAAAACTATGTCTGTTACGAGAACAGGGAGATAAATACATGTGGACTTCTACCATATCTCCTTATTTGGATTTTTATTCCATGCATTTTCTATTTTAAAAACCATTTTAGGCATATGTAATTGCTAGAAATACTGTGAAAAAGGAATATTTACACATCGGGTTAAATTAATAACATAACTTCCCAATTGATAAAAGAAAAACTACATTTAAAAAATAGGTTAAAATACAAACACAACTTATCACCTAAGACTAAAACAAAAATTCATCAGTCTCATTTTTCTAGAATGTAAGAAGTGACATTGTCTATTATAAACAGCAATATAGTTTGTTTAAAACATTGGTTTTCAGTTGGGGATATTTTTTTTTTAAAGATTTTATTTATTTATTTTTAGAGAGAGGAGAAGGGAGGGAGAAAGAGAGGAGAAAGCAATGTATGGTTGCCTCTCACATGGCCCTCACTGGGGACCTGGCCCACAACCCAGGCATGTGCCCTGACTGGGAATCAAACCGGGACGTTTTGGTTCCCAGCCCGTGCTCAATCCACTGAGCTACACCAGCCAGGCCAGTTGGGGACATTTTTGATGGACACAGCTCCTTGTGGAGGTTGGAGGAGTACTTCTGAAATCTAATGGGTAGAGAGTAAGGATGCTACTAAACATCCTACAGACCACAGGGCAGCTCCCACAATAAAGCATTATCTGGCCTGAAATGCCAGTAGTGCTAAATTTAAGAAACTCTGGTTTACAAGGTGGAGAAAATAGTTAATTTTGTAAATACATTTAAATTTGTGATTCATCATTTTTCATCCTGTTTATAAAGTGATTTGAAATTACTGGAAATTTTACACATTTATAGAAATAGAATAGTATAGTGAATCCTATGTGCCCAATACCCCCCAGTTCATTTATTTTTCATGACCAATTTTGTCTTACCTGTACCCCTTACCCTCACTCCTCCACTGACTTATATTGAAGCAGTTACACATATCATCTGTAAATATTTTAGTATGTATCCTAAAAGATAAGTGTTCTTTAAAAAAAACTTTGTCATACCTTTAATATAACTAAAAACAATTGTTAGGATCTTTGAAAATCTAATTTTATTAAATGTTTTGAAGTTAGCTAAAAGATAATGAGAATAATGTGTTTCTTCTCTAGTTGTCTCATTCTGCAATTTTTAAAAAATTGCATGAGGAAGTGGAATCAAGATAGTATACATCAGGAGTCGCAAACTGTAGCCCACAGGCCAAATCCATACTCCATTTGTATTCTGTAGTTTATTAGAATACAATACACTCATTTATTTGTGTATGGCTGCTTTTGTGCTAAAACTGCAGAGTTGAGTAGTTGTGTAATTGTGACAAGAAACTACATGGCCTGTAAAACCTAAAATACTTTCTGGCTTACACAGAGAAGTTTTCTGGCCCCTAGTATTGATGATTATTGCAGATTTTTCAATTGCTTTAAGCTGTTATCAAATAAAATTATTTTGTCCGTATCACACCTTTTGAATATGTGATAAGATACATTTTTTTTCCTATTTCTTAGGGAAAACTCAAAGAGCTACTTTGGAAAGTTGGTTATCTCCGTGTGTGACCTACTGAGTAGAGTAGGATTACATTCTGTTTCCTTCTTATGTATAGGTAAAGGCACCAAGGACTGTGAGATCTTATTTGTATTGGTATAGGTGAGCTAATTTTGCATTCTTCAGGAACTCAGTATTTTTTTCCCCTATTGATGAAGTATAATTGTAAAGGTGTGGAGGTGTGAATGGAAGACCAGTTTAAAAAAGTGTGTCCTTTAAAATAAGTTTTCAAATATATACTGAAGTTATCAGGAAATTTGGGTTACTTTTATCATTCAAGGTTAATGAAAACTGTTTTTGAATGGAGAGGATTAATAGTATGAAACAATACTAGACTTTGTCGAAAAACCCATTTGGTATTGGGCAAGTTTAATTTATATAAGCTACAATTTTCTCATTTATGATAATAAAGGATTGGAGTGTGGAGTTAGGGAAATAATTAAGATAAGTTTATAGTGTACAACACCATGGGAAGTTAAGGTGGTGTTATTACCTATATTTGAGCATTCCTATTACCCATTTCTTTCCAACTGGTGGAAGTTAGTTGTTTCTCTAGAAAAAGATGCTAATTCTGTCTGATTCTGCTTATCTAGTTAATGAAAACAAAACTGTAGAAAAATTTTATTTAACAGAAAAGCTGTGAAGGAATGGGCAAATGGACTTAAGATTAGTCAGTTTAAGGAAATTCTTTTCTAAAAACAATTCAGGACTCAGAAGAATAATGTCCAAAATGGCTCTAAGAATTGGTGTACATAGTTCCTGGGGATATACATTAATTCAGGTCCTAGCCAGAGCAATAAGGCAAAAAATAAGGTAATAAAAGGCATCCACATCTGAAAGGAGAAGTAAAATTATCTCTGCAGATAATATAATTTTACATGTGGAAAACCCTGAAGAACTAATTAAGAAATTCAGCAGAGTAGCAGGATACAAAGTCAACTCACAAAAATCAGTTCTGTACACTAACAATGAACAATCTGTAGAAAACATAAGAAAACAACTCCATTTACCATAGGATGAAAGAGAATAAAATACTTAGGAATTAATTTAACCAAGAAGGTGAAAGACTTGTACAATGAAAACTATAAATTATTGCTGAAAGAAATCAAAGGAGACATAAGTAAATAGAAACATATTCCATGTTCATGAATTGGAACAATTAATATTGTGAAGATGTCAATACTAGCCAAAGTGATCTGGATATTCAGTGCAATGCCTATCAAGATCCCAGTGGTGGTTTTTGTTTTTGCATAAATAGAAAAATCGATGCTAAAATTCAGTGTCATCTCAAGGTACCCCATATCCAAAACTATCTTGAAAAAAGAACAAATTCAGAAGACTCAGTCTTCCTGACTACAAAGCTATGGTAATCAAAACACTGTGGTCCTGGCATAAAGACAGACATATAAACTAATAGAATAATATAGAGAGCCCAGAAATAAACCTTTGCATATATGGTTAAATGATTTTTGACCAGAATGCAAAGACCACCCAATGGGGAACAGATAGTCTTCTTTACGGATAGTGTTGGAAAAACCAGGTATCCATGTACAAAAGAATGAGGTTGGACTTTAACCTAACATTGCATATAAAATTAACCCAAAATAGATCAAAGGCCTAAATTTAAGAGTGAAAAGTATAAGGTTTTTAGAAGAAAACACAAGGTAAAGCTCACACATTAGATTTGGCAATGATTTGTTGGGTGTGACACTGAAGGCACAGTAAAGAAAGGAAATGTACACATTGCATTTAATGAAAATGAAAAACTTTGGTGCACCAAAGGATAATATCAATGGTAAAGAGGCAGCCTACAGAATAGGGAAAAATATTGGCAAGTCATATATCTGATAAGGGATTGATATCTAAACTATATAGAGAATTTAAAATTCAGTGACAAAAAAATAACCTGATTCAAATGTCAAAGGTTTTGAATAGACATTTTTCCAAAGAAGATATGTAGATGGCAACTTCCAGTCAAGATGGAGGTGTAGGTAAACATGCCTTGCCTCTTTGTACAACTATAGAAAAAAGTACAACTAGACTACAGAACAGATATTACCCAGAATTGTCAGAAATCGAGCTGAATGGAAATCTAACAGCCAAGGATTTAAAGAAGCCACATTTATCCAGATGGATATAGAGACGTGGAGCTGCATGAGGAGGTGTGGTGAGGTGGAGAGGCACAGAGTGGCAGAAACGTGGCTGGGTGGTCCCACTTGCCTGTGTGGTAGATAAAAACCGGGAGGGACAACTTGGGACTGAGGGATCCCAGCCCCAAACCAGACCACCCAGCCCAGGGTTCTAGTGCCAGAAGAAGTCCCCATAACTCCTGGCTATAAAAACTAGAGGTGGGTGGGGTGGCAGAAGAAACTGTGGGATTCTCAAGAGACTCTTCTTAAAGGGCTCTCAATGGACTTAAGACACACAGAGACCCTCCCCCTCTGGGATTCAACATCAGGGCAACAGCTGGAAGGTCACCAGTGACATAGGAGAAAGTGAAGTGACTGGCAACAGGGCGAGTGCCAGGAGACCGCTTCCTCCTAGGCAAAACTCCAGAGGCCAGTGGCCTTGTCCCCTCTCTGAGCCCCACCCCAGAGCAACAGAGTGGTGATTACCTTAGGCTTCACCCAATCCAACTTACAGGGGCACTTTTCTGCAGTACCATGCTACTAAGACGGGGAGTCAAAGCAGCTCTACCTAATACACAGAAACAAACAGGCTGCCAAAATGAGGAGACAAAGAAATACGGCCCAAATGAAAGAACGGAACAGATCTCCAGAAACAGAACTAAGCGAAATGGAGATAACTAACCTATCAGATGCACAGTTCAAAACACTGGTTATCAGGATGCTCCAGGATCTCATTGGGTACTTAAACAGCATGAAAAAGACCCAGGCAGAAATGAAGGTTGCGTTAAGTGAAATAAAGAAAAATGCACAGGAAACCAACACTGGAGGGGATGAAGTTGGCAGTCAAACCAATGATTTGGAACATAAGGAAGAAAAAAAGAGTTCAATCAGAACAGCAGGAAGAAAAAAGAATTTAAAAAATGAGGATAGGCTAAGGAACCCCTGGGACATCTTTAAATGTACCAACATCCAAATTAGGGGTGCCAGAAGGAGAAGAGGAAGAGCAAGAAACTGAAAACATGTTTGAAAAAATAATGAAAGGAAATTTTCTTAATTTGGTAAAGGAAATAGACATACAAGTCGAAGAAGCAGAGAGAGTCCCAAGCAAGATGAATGCAAAGAGGACCCACAACAAGAGTCACCATAATTTAAATGCCAAAGGTTAAAGATAAAGAGAGAATCTTAAAAGCGATAAGAGAAGAGCAGTCAGTTACCTACAGGGGAGTTCCCATAAGACTGTTGGCTGATTTCTCAGAAGAAACTTTGCAGGCTAGAAGGGACTGGCAAGAAGTGTTCAAAGTGATGAAAAGCAAGGACCTATAGCCAAGATTACTCAGTAAAGCTATCCTTTAGAATGGAAGGGCAGATAAAGTGCTTCCCAGATAAGGTAAAACTAAAGGAGTTCCATCATCACCAAGCCCTTTTTATGAAATGCTAGAGGGAATCATATAAGAAAAAGCAGGACTTCTGACCAAGATGGAGGCGCAGGTAGACACACTTTGCCTCCTTGCACAACCAAAAGAAGGACAATAACAATTTAAAAACAAAAAACAACCAGAACTGACAGAAAATTGAACTGTATGGAAGTCTGACATCAAAGGAGTTAAAGAAGACACATTCATCCAGACTAGTAGGAGGGGCAGAGCTGGACAACCAGGCAGAGAGGGCTCGCGGCAAGGCAGCGGTTGGTGGACCCAGCAAGGCTGCAGCTGGTGGAGCAGGCGGTCCTGCATTCAAGTGTGGATAAAGGAACAGCTGGGGAGTGAAACAGACTTCGCAGCCCAGGGTTCCAGCGCGGGGAAATAAAGCGTCAAACCTCTGATTGCAAACACCTGTGGGGGTTGAGGTGGCAGTGGCAGGAACTCCCACTCTCACAAGAGAGTTCGTTGGAGAGACCCACAGGGTCCTAGAACATACACAAACCATCCACTAGGGAATCAGCATCAGAAAGGCCCACTTTGCTTGTGGGTAGTGGGGGAAGTGACTGAAAGCCAGCAGAGAGCAGAGCAAGCACCATTGTTCTCTGTCGGACCCTTTCCCTACAGACAGCATCACAATGCAGTGACAAGGGTTGCCTCGCCCTGGTGAGCACCTAAGGCTCATCCCCTCAGTATGTAACAGGCGCACCGAGAAAAAGAAATGGCCCAAATGAAAGAACAGATCAAAGCTCCAGAAAAAATACAACAGGGGAGTGGGGGCAGGGAGAGTGGGGGTAAAGGTACAGAGAATAAGTGGTATAAATGGTAGGTAGAAAATAGACAGGGGGTGGTTAAGAATAGTATAGGAAATGTAGAAGCCCAAGAACTTATATGTGTGACACATGGACATGAACTAAGGGGGGATGAATGTGGGTGGGAGGGGGTGTGCAGGGCAGAGGGGAATAAAGGGGGGAAAATGGGACAACTGTAAGCCACGAAGAGATAGCCAACCTATCAGATGCACAGTTCAAAACACTGGTCATCAGGATGCTCATGGGATTGGTTGAATTTGGTTGCAAATTAGATGAAAAAATGAAGGCTGTGCTAAGTGAAATAAAGGAAAATGTACAGGGAACCAATACTGGTGGGAAGGATTCTGGGACTCAAATCAATGGTGTGGACCAGAAGGAAGAACCATTCAACCAGAAAAGAATGAAGAAACAAGAATTCAAAAAAATGATGAGAGGCTTAGGAACCTCCAGGACATGTTTAAACGTTCCAACATCCGAATTATAGGGGTACCAGAAGGAGAAGAGGAAGAGCAACAAATTAAAAACTTATTTGAACAAATAATGGAGGAGAACTTCCTCAATCAGCAAAGGAAATAGACTTCCAGGAAGTCCAGGAAGCTCAGAGAGTCCCAAAGAATTTGGACCCAAGGAGGAACACACCAAGGCACATCATAATTACATTAGCCAAGAATAAAAATAAAGAGAGACTCTTAGAAACAGCAAGAGTAAAGAAGATAGTTACCTACAGAGGAGTTCCCATAAGACTGTCAGCTGATTTCTCAAAAGAGACCTTATAGGAAAGAAGTGTACCAAGTCATGAAAGGCAAGGACCTACATCCAAGATTACTCTATCCAGCAAAGCTATCATTTAGAATGGAAGGGCAAGAATAAAGTGCTTCCTAGATAAGGTCAAATTAAAGGAGTTCATCATCACCAAGTGATGAGTTTGAGTTTGCAAAATGATAGCAAACTCACAGTTGTTAACAACCACACCTAAAACAAAAGCAAAAGCAAACTAAGCAAACAACTAGAACAGGAACAGAACCACAGAAATGGAGATCACATGGAGGGTTATCAACAGGGGAGCAGGAGGGGGAGAGTGGGGGTAAAGGTACAGAGAATAAGTGGCATAAATGGTAGGTAGAAAATAGACGGGGGGGGGTTAAGAATAGTATAGAAAATGTAGAAGCCCAAGATCTTATATGTGTGACACATGGACATGAACTAAGGAGGGGTGAATGTGGGTGGGAGGGGGTGCGCAGGGCAGAGGGGAATAAAGGGGGGGAATGGGACAACTGTAATAGCATAATCAATAAAATACATTTTTATAAAAAGAATTAAAAATCCAGAGAGATCACATGAACCCATCACCCAGTTTCCCCCAAAGGTTACATCTTATGTAATTATGCTACAATAGCAAAACCTTGAATTTGACATTGGTACAATATATGTATTAAATTCCATATCCTTTTATCCTGTGTAGATTCATGTAACCACCATCACAATCAAGATACAAAACTATTCTATCACGACAAAAATCTATTTCGTGCTACTCCTTCATAGTTACATCCAATCTACTTTTCCACCATCTCTAACTTCTGGCAACCACATATATTTCACATCTCTATATTATTTTAAAAAACTTATATAAGTGGAGTCATGTAATATGTGAGCTTTCCAAATTGGCTTTTTCACTCAGAATAATTCCGTGGAGATACATATTTAAAGTGAGTTTCTTGCAGACAGCATATACCTTGGGCGTTTCTTTTAAAATTTTCTGTCCATGCTGCCAATCTCTGTCTTTTAAATATTTGAAAAGTGTTTGAATTAGATTTGACATTTAATATTAATTTCAGGTGTATAACATACTGCTTAGACATTTATATAGCTTACAGAGTGATCCCCTCCAGTAAGTCTTGCACCTACCTGACACCATATTTATGTATTAAAGTATTACTGACTAGCCCCGACTGCGTGGTTCAGTTGTCTGGATGTCATCCTGCAAAGTGAAAAGTCGCTGGATCAATTCATGGTCAGGGCACATCCTGGATTGCAGGTTCAGTCCCCAGTCAGGGTGCATGTGAGGCAACTGGGCAACTGGTCAACTGAGGCAACTGGGCAGCAGGGGCAACGGGTCCATGTTTCTCTCTCACATCAGTGTTTCTCTCCCCATCTTTTTCCTCCTCCCTTCCCCTCTCTCTAAAAATTAATAAAAATAAAATCTTTATTAAAAAAAGCAGGAAATCAAAATGATTAACATTAAAATGGCAATAAATTCATAACTATCAATAATTGAATCCAAACAACACACTAAGCAAATAGGCAGAACAGGAGATTATTTGGAGGGTTATCACTTGGGAGAGAGAAGGGGAGAATGGGGGAAAAGGTACAGGGATTATGAAGCACAAATTGGTAGGTACAAAATAGAGGGATGTTAAGAATAGTATAGGAAATGGAGTAGCCAAAGAACTTACATTCATGCATGACTCATGGACATGAACTAAGGGGCGGGGTTGATGAAGGCAATGGGGTACCTGGTGGAGGAGGGAAAAAGGAGAAAAATTGGCACAACTATAATAGCATAATCAGTAAAATTATTTTTTTTATTTTTTTATTTTTTTATTTTTATTTTTATTTTTTTAGATTTTATTTTTATTTATTTCTATAGAGAGGGGAGGGGAGGGAGACAGAAAGGGAGAGAAACAGCAATGTATGGTTGCCTTTCACATGGCCCTCAGTGGGGACCTGGCCTGCAAACCAGGCATGTGCCCTGACTGGGAATCGAACCGGGACCCTCTGGTTCCCAGCCCGTGCTCAATCCACTGAGCTACACCAGCCAGGGCATTAAAATTATTTTAAAAAATAAAAATATGATAAAGGTATATAGATGGCACAGAAGCACATAAAAAGATGCTAAACATCACAAATAATTAGGTACATACAAATCAAAACCACAATGAGACACCACCTCATACCCATTAAGATGGCTCTTATTAAAAAAAACTGAGTATGTGTTGGTTAGGATGCAGAGAAGTTGAACCATTGTGTACTGTTGGTGGGAATGTAAATGGTAAAGCTGCTGTGGAAAGCAGTGTCGTGGTTTGTGAAAAAAATAAAAAATAGAATTACCATATGATCCTGCAATTCCGTTTCTGTGTATATACCCCAAAGAATTGAAAATGGAGTCTCAAAGAGAGATTCTTACACTCATATTTCTAGCAATATTATTCATAGTAGCTAAAAATTGCAAACAATTTAAGTGTCCATTGGTATATGAATGGCTAAAGAAAATGTGGCATATACATACAATAGAATATCATTCAACCTTAAAAAGGAAGGAAATTCTGACACATGGTACAATATGGAGAACCTTAAGGGATTATGCTAAGTGAAATAAGCCAGTCACAAAAAGACAAATACCAGGTCATTTTACTTATATGAAGTACCAAGAGTAGTCAGCAGTCAGAAAAAGAAAGTGGAATGATGGTTTCCAGGGGATGGGGTTATAGCTCGTGTATAGAGTTTTAGTTTTGCAAGATGAAGAGAGCTCCAGAGGTGGATGGCAGTGATGGTTGCGCAACAATATGAATGCACTTATATCATTGAACTGTACACTTAAAAATGGTTAACATGGTAAGTTTTCTGTTATTTGTATTGTACCAAAATAAAAAAAATTAAAAACCCGATTGTTATTAAGGCATATTAAAGATTCAGTTCAGCACCCATTTTGGTTCTTGGCACTATGGTACATCCTAGGATTAAAGATGATTTAAGATAGAGTCATGGCCTCCAAGAAGCTCACAATCAACTGTGAACTTTATTTTGTCAAATAAAAATGACAAAGTTGGAAGCAAATAATTATACTATAGTGTGGTAAATGAAAAGTAATGGGGAGATAAATTATTATTGTCAGATTCATGGGAAGTTTCATAGGAGAGGAGTTGCCTGAGCTGTTTTAAAGGGTGCCTGTTCTCAAGCCAGGTGATAAGTAAACATTGAAGTCTTGCAGCAGCGTATGAACATATGGGTCAAATAAGTAGATAAGTAGAATCTTATAGCTGAGGGAACCAAGGCATCAGATGAGTTTGCAATGGCCCACAGAAATAGGCTTTAAAAGAAGTTTGTTCTTGAATGAATAGTCCAGAAATAAATCCACGCCTATATGGTCAACTAGTATTTGACAAAGGAGGTAAGAATATATATATAAAAAGTTGGGTAATAAAAGTCTGTTCAATAAGTGGTATTGGGCATATTGGACAGATACATGTAAGAAAATGAAACTAAATCATCTTATATCACATAAAAAGTAAATTTGAAATGGAGTAAAGATGGAAATGTAAGACTCAGATCCATAACATTCCTAAAGAAAACTTAGGCAGTAAAATCTCTGTCATTTCTCTAAGCAGTATTTTTTTTTTAATATCTCCTTGGGCAAGGGAAATAAAGGAAAAAATAAACAAATGGGGCTACATCAAACTAAAAATTTTTTTGCATAGCAAAGGAAACCATCAACAAAACAGACAATGCACTAAATGGGAAAACATTCACCAATGATACATTTGATAAAGGGTTAATACCCAAAATTTATAAAGACCTCATACAACTCAACACCAGAAAAAACCTAAACAATTCAATTAAAAAGTGGGCGGAGAACCCAAATAGACAGTTGTCCAAAGAGAATATACAGATGACCACTAGACATATAAAAAAATGCTCAGCTTCACTAATCATCAGAGAAATGCAAATTAAAATCCCATTGAGCTATCACCTCACACCTGTCGGAATGGCTATTACTGATAAATCAACAAACAAGTGTAAGCAAGGATGTGGAGAAGAGGGAACCCTCATGCACTGTTGGTGGGAATGCAGATTGGTGCAGCCATTATGGAAAACAGTATTGAGGGTACTCAAGAAATTAAAAATGAAGCTGCATTATGACCTAGTGATTCCACCTCTGGGTATATATCTGAAAAAACCCAAAACATTAATTTGAAAAGATATGTGCACCCATATGTTCATTGCAGTGTTATTTACAATAGCCAAGCTTTGGAAGCAACCCAAGTGCCCATCAACAGACTAATGAGTAAAAAAGTGGCAGTATCTATATGTAATGAAATATTACTTGGCCCTAAAAATGAATGAAGTTTTATTTTTTGTGATAGTATGGATAGACCTAGTGAGTATTATGCTATGTGAAATAAACCAGTCTGAGAAAGACAAATAACATATGGTTTCTCTTATGTGTGGAATCTAAAGAACAAAATAAACAAAATAGATAAGAGACTCATAGGTGAAAAGAACAGACTGATGGTTACAAGAGGCAAGGAGGTTCAGGGAACTGAGGGAAAAAGGTGAAGGTATTGAGAAGTACAGATTGATAGTTTCAAAATAGTCATGGGGATGTAAAGTACAGCATAAGGAATATAGTCAATAATACTGTAATAACTGTATGGTGCCAATTGAGTACTGGAAATATCTGGGGAAAACTTTGTAAAGTATATGATTATCTAATGAGTATGCTGTACATCAGAAACTAATACAAAATAATACTAATGTATACTGTAATTGAAAATAAAACTTTTTTAAAAAGGAGTTTTGCCCTGGCTGGTGTGGCTCAGTGGACTGAGTGCCAGCCTGCTGAGCACAGGGTCACTCGTATGATTTTCAGTCAGGACACATGCCTGGGTTGTGGGCCAGGTCCCCAGTAGGGGGGCGCGCAAGAGGCAACCATACATTGATGTTTCTCTCCCTCTCTTTACCTTCCTCCCCTCTCTCTAAAAAATAAATAAATAAAATTTTTTTAAAAAAATAAAAGAGTTTTGTTCTTTACATAGTAGAGTTACATTAAAGAGTTTTAAACATAAGTTTTGTGTTTTAAGGAGAGAATTTTGTCTGTTGCGTGAAGAGTAGATTGGGGTAAGACTAAAGTGGAGGCAGGGTGAGCTATGGCAATAGGTCAGGTGAGTGAGAATGGAGGCCTGAATGAATGAGTGATGGTATTGGAGAACACACAGTAGATATGAGCATAACTTGAGTAAAAACCATAGAATTTGGTGCTTGCATGTAGGGGCTCAGGGAAAGGAAGTAGGTAGGCAGACCTTCAGATAGTAATTTTGTTAAACTTATGGTTTGTGGCTCTATCAGCTAAGATAGGGAATACTGAACAACAGCTGGTTTTGGAGGGTTGAGAGGAAAGAGAAGGGGGCAAGAGGTAGAAAGAACCAAGATCAGTTTTAGATTTGATTTGAAGCCCCTTTACTAATCCTTTTAGGTAACCTAGGAGGTCAGCTATAACATTGTCCCTCAAGATCTTGAGGGACAGAATAATGAGCTATATGTTTTAGGTATATTTGGAATACTTGAGATGAATTCAGCAGAAAGCCAAAAAAGTCTGTAAGTTAAGGTCTTTGTTTAATTGAAGTATTCTAAACTACAAAAGGAAAACCTAGAAATAAATTTAATTGTTGTTTTCTAGTATGTGTATGTATTTTCCAAATTCTTTAAATTTTTATTTGTATTTCTTTTTGATATATATAGGGCTTTAAATTTTTTAGTTTTTATACATAAATTGTTGGCAACTGCATAAAAGTTTCAGTAGCAGTTTTCTAAAACCATAAATACATGGTACACTTTATAGTTTCTGTTTTTATTCAGTGGATGTTTGTGGATTGATTTTCTTTTTAATGGAAGAAGTACCAATAGGTAGACTTAAAAATTGTAACCAAATATATCCAGATTGGAGGTTAGTAAGATCTAAAGTCTTAAGATTCTGAAATATTGAAATATGTTACTAGAAAAGTTAGTGATGCACATACATAAAAACAAATTTTTTTGTAAGAAACATCTTTATTTTTTTCTGAGATGTTTAAATTTAACGATGCTCAGAGGCACAAGTGTTGAATCTTAAATCGTTCATGTGGTGTTTGCAAGTTGCTTTATGCTCAAAGTAGACAGGTCACAAAAACTCCTAACTTGGTCTGGTTTAGCTGGAATGTGTAAAGTAGAAGTATTCCTGAGTCGTGGTTTGCTACCTTTTCAAGAACGGTTGTCAAATCTTTGTGAACTTCTACATGAGGAGTTATACTTTTAATAAATATCTGCTTGAGAAAATATGCAAAGACCAAAAACTGTTTTGAATTCAGCAGCTGTGTTGAATGAACTATATGTTTTAAATGTATTTAATCACTACAGTACTTATCTGTGTTAACTTTGAAAAGTAGTTCAAATAATGCCAAGTAATAGATTTTCAAATGACTTGCAAAAATTAGTCCACCAGAGGCCGGAATCATGGGTTGGGAATAACTAGAGAAGGACTTAGAGCTACTTACTTGGTGTTAAAATTTGAGTATGGAATAAAGATAGTAAGTACCTTTATAATACTCTTCTCCATCTGCATCTGGTAGTGTAATGAGACTTCTTTTTGATATGGGCTGTGTGTGTATGTGTAATCTTCATGGGCAGGACAGGCATTTTTTCCTCTTTAAAAAGTTGTTACATTTGAAAAAAGAAATTCAGCAATTGGGTCTTTGTCTACCTCTCATCTCAGAAATATACCGGTTATTGCCCTGGCTGGTGTGACTCAGTGGATTGAGTGCTAGTCTGCGAACCAAAGGGTCACTGGTTCGATTTCTAGTCAGGGTATATGCCTGTGTTGTGGGTCAGGTCCCTGGTGGGGGGCACAGGAGAGGCAACCACACATTGATGTTTCTTTCTCACTTTCTTCCTCCCTTTCCTGCTCTCTAAAACTAAATAAACAAAATCTTAAAAAAAAGGAAATATGCCTATTACAGAAGGTGAGCCATACCTACTAGATTCTTCTGATATAGTTTTGGAATTTTTGATGTATGAAGTTATGCTGGTTTGTGTTTCATTTTTATCTTCTAAAGTGGTACTTAAATTTTTTTTCTCTTTTTGAGTATACAGAAAAGTGTATGCTCACCAGCTAGAGATAACCAATGTTAACAAGTTGATATATTTCTTCCTTTAAAGCTAATTGAGATCACAGTTTTTGGTATTCTTCTTTTTAAAATTGCTCAACTAATTTTAGTATAGTTTTTATGTCCTTAATTTTTTTTGTAAAATTTTTAAATGGAGAGAAAGTTTATACAGTTGTATTATAAGTCAGCATTTTTCTAATATTGGCTTACTATCATGGCTTACAAATTAAGAGTAATGAAGAATTGAACTACTTCTGATATGCTGTTGGTCCAGTATATGTCTGATATAATATACATGGGTAGGCAAAAGTAGGTTTACAGTTGTAATGCAAATAATACAATAATTAATAATTAATAATAATACAGTTTCACATATAACTGTAAACCTACTTTTATCCACCCTTATATTGATCCAAGATTCATCATTTATTTTTGGAGTTAATCACTAATCAAGTGAATTTGTAGTTATTTTATTATACACAGGTATCTGTTTTCTCCCATCATTTTGGTTCTTGATGAATTATTATTGCTTCAGGTGTTACTTTTTCCTAAAATATTCACTAATTCAGATTTTAATGTTGATGTTTAGGACAAAGATGGAGATAGAGCTGTTCACCATGCAGCTTTTGGAGATGAAGGTGCTGTTATAGAAGTACTACATCGAGGCAGTGCTGATTTGAATGCTCGCAACAAACGCAGACAGACACCACTTCATATTGCTGTTAATAAAGGTCATCTTCAAGTTGTGAAGACTTTATTGGATTTTGGCTGTCATCCCAGTCTTCAGGTAACACCTTTAAAGAAATATATTCTGTAGTTATTGCTAGGATCTAATTAAAGGGAAGTACTAGCTTCAATGGTAAGCATTCCTTTGTTACCGTGCTTTTTTATACAATCAGTCATAGTAAGTGATACCAAAGGTATAGAATGTAATAAAGTTGGCAGCTGTTCCTTCTTAGAAAAACGCCTTTTTAAGAAAGTGTCAAGTAGAGTGGTTTTATATTGAGCGGTGAGGATAGGGATTTCCTTGTAAAAATACCAGTTTTTGAATTGAGTTGATTGTATTTAACTTGTTGATTATGCCATTGGACTTCAGCTTAAAGAAGTGCAATAGGCTGCATTTCTTTTTCTTTTCTTTTCTTTTCTTTTTTAAGGTTTATTTATTTATTTTCAGAGAGAGGAGAAGGAAGGGAGAAAGAGCAATGTATGGTTGCCTCTCACATGGCCCTCACTGGGGACCTGGCCTGCAACCCAGGCATGTGCCCCGACTGGGAATCGAACCGGGACCTTTTGGTTCCCAGCCCGCGCTCAATCCACTGAGCTACACCAGCTGGGCGCTGCATTTCTTAATAGTTACTTTATATCTCTCTAAATTATTTTAGTTGTAGCCTTATTTAAGTGTTTTGGTCATTAGTACTCATTGGTCTGGCCTTAGAAGATTTTGTGTTTTCGAAAATCTATAGCATTTTAGGGTTTATTTATTATATTAGGACCTAAATTTTGAAGCAAGGGTCACCTAAGAAATTTTAGCAGCCAGATGAATTAAAATTCTAAGACTAAATTGGATTGGTCTTAGAGAAGCAATGAAGAACAAGAGTAATGGAACCATGGGCTTAAGAAGAACTGAAAGACTCCGAGATTCTGTTCAGCTAGATGGTTATTACAGACTAATGTTTCCAAGATACAGCCATTTTAGAACTGACAGCTTCTTTTTTTTTTAATATTACTTTATTGTTGTTCAATTACGGTTGTCTGCATCCTCTCCCCTGCCTCCATCCTCCCCCTTGGTTCTGTCCATGTGTCCTCTATAGTGGTTCCTGAAAACCCTTCTCCCCCTTGTCCCCTCCCTCCTCCCCTCTGGCTATTGTTAGATTGTTCTTAATTTCAATGTCTGTGGTTATGTTTTCCTTGCTTTTTTCTTTTGTTGATTATATTCCAGTTAAAGGTGAGAGCATATGGTATTTGTCCCTCACGACCTGGCTTGCTTCACTTAGCATAATGCTCTCCAGTTCCATCCATGCTGTTGCAAAGGATATAAGCTCCTTCTTCCTCTCTGCTGTGTAGAATTCCATTGTGTAAATGTACCATAGTTTCTTGATCCACTCATTTGTAGATAGGCACTTACGTTGTTTCCAGCATTTGGCTATTGTAAATTCTGCTGCTATGAACATTGGAGTGCATTAGTTCTTTTGAATTGGTGTTTCAGGGCTCTTAGGGTATAATCCCAGTAGGGGAATTGCTGGGTCGAAAGGCAAGAACTGACAGCTTTTAAGTGGATGGCAGGATTAGAAAACAGGGGAGGCATTGGCAGGTGTTAATCTGTTGAAGGAATGCGAATTTATACCCATTGACTTTTTTTGTCTGAAATGGAAGGCAAAATTATTTGTTGAGAGTGAGTGGGTAGTGGTCAGTGTAGAAAGGGTAATTGAGAAGATTTTGGATGAAGGTTTGGAATAGCTACTGTGGGGGGGACCAAGAGGCATAACACATGAGAGCGTGTAGAAGTTTATTTCAACCAGGTTAAGAGCCCATCTCAAGTTGGAGACCATGACTTTTTAGAGCCATAGGAGGATAGAAGGTGGATTGTTGGACTGAATTTGTTTTAGGAATTTCTTATGTGGTGGATGAATATATGCCTGGGATTGGCAAACTGTCTTTGAAAAGCCAGGTAATATTTTTGGCTTTCATATGATTTCTGTTATAATTATCCCATGCTACCATAGTAGTATGAAAGTAGCCATAGATGGTATGTAAATGAATGTGTGTGGCTGTGTAAATAAAACTGTTTACAAAAACATGGGCAGGCTGGATTTGGTAAGCATGATAAATGCCATAGGCTACACATGGCTTTACCGAAAATAGTATTTATGAAACTGTGAAATGAATGCAATCTAAATTACCCATTTGTGGAGATGACTGATAATGAATAACAACTTATTGCTAAAGCAGTTGATTAATGAAGAAAGTAATCAGCTTCAAAAAAAGGTAGACTGAGACTGCCAAATTTCCTTTTACACTTGTTTTCACTTTGAGTTAACTAGTTTCTTACCTGCCCTTTGAAAATGTTTAGAGTAATAATTGTCAACTGTGACTGCACAGTACATTTAGCTGGAGAGCTCTGAAAACCTACTGATGCCTGGGTCCCACCCCCAGAGATTCTGGGCTAGTTGGCCTGAAGAACAGCTTGGGTATCAGTATTTTAAGAGCTTCCCACCAGATTCTAAAGTTCAGCCAGAGTTGAGAACCACTGACTTAAAAATTCATTGCTGTGGAGCCCTGAGACTGGTGTAGGTTTCTTCGTATGGAGTTCTAGGGTACAACAATTAATGGTAGGAATATGGTAAAGCAGGCCATTTTAAACTAATACATTTTTTTGGCCACTTTTCCACCTCATTTATTTTTGTTATTTACTTAATTATTTTGAGGGTATTTAATTTCTTTGATTTTATTTGCCCTTTTCTTTGGAGAGCTACAGGATGTTTATTGTTGCTTTGTTTATTGTATCTAACATCTAGATTGTGTATAAGTTTATTTACTATAATGCTGTTTCTTGCCTGCATTTCTTAAGTTTAACTCACAGATACGTTTTATTGATGGTTCTTAGATGTGGCCTCTGTTTTTGTTTCTTTGTTTAGTAGTTCATTATAAGTATTAATAATTACATGTGATGCCCTGACTGGTGTGGCTTAGTAGATTGAGCACCAGCCTGCAAACCAAAGGGTTGCCGGTTCAATTCCCAACCAGGGCACATGCCTGGGTTGCAGGCCGGGCCCCCCGCTAGGGAGAAACAAGAGGCAACCACACATTGATGTTTCTCTCCCTCTCTTTCTCCCTCCCCTCCCCTCTGTCTAAAAATAAATAAAGAAAATCTTTAAAAATAGTTACATGCGATGACTGATTGAAAAAGAACTAATGAAAATCTTTCTAAACTTAAAAAAAAAAAGGATTCTGAAGGCGATACCCCACTTCATGATGCAATAAGTAAGAAACGTGACGATATCCTGGCAGTTCTTCTGGAAGCTGGAGCCGATGTTACCATTACAAACAATAATGGATTTAATGCTCTACACCATGCTGCACTAAGAGGAAATCCCAGGTAAAGATGCCGCCTGCCACCATTTTACATGCAATTTAAAAATATTTTTTGTTGCTGGTTCTCTTTTTCGGATACTGATAAGAAAATAATTTTGGCTTATTTTAGTATTTTAAATCATGTTTTCTTTTAGCTTTTTAAGGATCAACTCTAGAGGGTGAGCACAAAGAACAAGAGGATTTTATTGGTATTGGTTGTTGATACCCATAATAAGGGGTATATAATGTAGGATGAAATAAATGACTGTATCTTAGATATGCCTTCATTTATTTTTTTCAAATTACAA
>PVJI01015001.1:0-42441 GCA_004026765.1 Micronycteris hirsuta | reverse complement strand
ACAAAAATTCCCACTGCAGGTCAATGGGCAGTTCTGTTCCACATTGCCACTCAGGGATCCAGGCTAACAGAAACTTGACCATCCTGTAGCTGAACCATCTGTAAGGCAGAGCAGACAAGGCCATCTCAGCATTACTCAGGGAAAGAGAGTAATGAAAGGTACATACTGGCTTTCACCTGCCTTGTTTCAGAAGCGACACGTTTGCAATTACCTGTATCCAGCTCTCTTCTTCTTCAGCACTGAAGATTACTTTTCAGGCCCTTGCTGTGAAGTCAGCACCATGTGACCGGATCTAACCAATGAGTTGTGAGCAATACAAATCTCTCCAAGCAGCCAGTCTTGATCAACTGGCCCATCTCATAGAATGAATGTTGGACAATTTGCTAAGATTTAACATAAGCATTAATACATCCAGCTTGTTAAAATCACCTTGAGGGTTTTAATTTAAAAGTCTCCACCATTTTACTATTACAGTTGACATTTGATGTTGATTTTTGATAGACATCTTTATCAAGATAAGAAAAGTTCTTGCATTTCTACATTTTGAGGCAAACATGTAGTAGCTTTGTTAATAAAAAATAAGCAGCTTAAAAATTAAGGATATAAAAACATTTCAATGATACAACACCCAGAAAAGTACAGTGAAGTTCAACTAGCAGTTACCAAAGCCTTCACGTTAATTTGTTGGTGAAGCACTTTGCCAGGTGTGGCTAGAAACGTGTCTGTTCTGATTCAGTCGGGATCTTCTCCCTTTCATCGTCGAGTTTCTGTGTCATGTGAGGATCTCTTTCTCGTGCTCACATTGATCCACTTTAGAATGGCTTGCCTACTCCTGATGTCAGAGGTAATATTATAATTTCAAGAATGACCAGCTTTGCCTCAATTGCTGTTCAGTCTAGAAAGAGTAGACAATGTTTTCCTCTACCATAACACATTTTTTTTTCTAACACTCTAGCATTTGTGTCCCAGCTTGTTCCTTCCTTCATGCAATGCCAAAGGAAAGGATCAAGGAGTAACATTCCTACTCTCACCTGGGGGTCTGTGGATCCTTTCTACAAGATGCCTACTACAGTTGCAATGAGAAGACATTTCCTCCATTTCTTTTGGTAGATCCAAGCAGTTCTCAGGTCAGGTTCTGCCTGGAATGCTCTCCCTAAAGTCTCTTTCTCTGTCTCCCTATTTCACCTGTTTCTCCAGCTATAGGAGCTGAAGAGGAAAGCTCAGAGATTGCAGCAGACACCATGGCACTGGTTGTGAGCTAGGCAGCTACATGCAAACCAGCACTGCTATTTCTGTGGTTTCCCATGCCCTGCCTGCCAGTGCCCTAACCTGCCTTCACCTTGGAGCGGGGTTCTTAGGTGCCATGCTTGGCCCTGGCACAAGTGGGAACCTGGGTGAGTGAAGCTGAATGAGAAAGGCAGGCTCCCTGGCACAGTGGGAAGAACACCAGATTCAAATGCGGGCCACGCATTTACTAGCCATATGATATGAAATAAGTGAATTAACCTTTCTGCTTTCTGGGGCTCAGCTCCTTATGTGCAAACTGAAGACTAAGACCTCACTGTGAGAATTAAATGCAATATTGTGCAAAATTCCTAGGCCAGTGCCTGGCTCATCCAAGGACCTCAAAAACGCATGTTTCCTTAAAAGAGAGTAATCGTTTCATCTGGTTTACTGTAAAAAGTTTCCCAGGCCCATCAGCCACAATAAAGGACTTAAAGCAAGCAAAGACACAGTCTGTCCAGTGACTAAATGATGAACCAATAAAGGGCAGGAAAAAAGTAAAGCCAGGACTTCGCTAAGGAAAAAAAAATAGACATGATGACATACATGTACCTGTTCTGCTAAGCATCCCCCACTTTCCAAATCAGCCCAGAAGCCTTTTTATTTGCTAATGGATCAATTCCAAAGCTTGTGCCCTGGGAGATCATGATGCACCTAATCATTTTAGGAATAATCCCCGAAAAATTGTCCATTACTGGAAGTGACCGACCATTTGGTTATAACTGCCCAAAGCAAGATTATTAACAGCAAATGTGAAGATGATTATTTTAGCAAATTGCCACTGATTGGTAAATTCAGAACACAAAGGACTCATGCCTGGCTAGAGTCTCTGGGAAATCATTTTATGGCCATAATAAATGTCTCCTGCTTGAGATATAAAAGCCATTTAAGTCCATTTTCTCTTTGTTTGGGGCAGGAAGGCACCATCATGGGCAGGGATGGGTAGAAATTTGTGGATGATCTGAGATGAAGGGTTCTGGGGAGAGTTACTATCTCTACCCTATAATTTTGGGAGCCCATTTTTCCTATTTGTTGAGCCAAAGGAAAGTCCAGTAGATTATAAGTCTCAATATGGACAGAGCATGGTAGCCCCTCTAAGCAAAATTACTATATTCATAAATTAGATATATTATGTTTGCAAGAGGTAGGAAGCCCAAACAAAGTAACTTATACAAAAAAGGAATATTTGGGCTCATTTAAATGAAAGATCTTGAAATCTGATTACCTTCAGGGCTGGCTTGATCAAGGGGATTACATAGTGACTCATAGACTTAATTCTTCTTGGTTAATTTCCTTACTTTCCCTCTTCTATGCCAGTTGCACAGAAGGGCAAGATGAGGCAGCAGGTCCAGACTAGCCCCTCTCCAGGTTCACATCTCTTTCCCAGGAGACCCAGCAACGGCCCTCCTTTCTGTTGTTTGGATCTTGTTCTCATCACCAAACCCATCACAGTGACTGGGGAATGCCTAGCTAATTGGCCAGAACCATAGCACAGAACCATTGCTGAAGCCAAAGCGCATGTGCAGAGGCAGGGGAGACACTGGATGTCCTGAAAGCTATCGAGATGCTCAAACCGAAAGAAGGGGCCTGGAAGGAGGACAGGGGCCTCCCCAGAAAGAAATGTCCACCAAAGAGTGAGCGTTAACCCCTTACAAAAACACTCTATACCCCAAGAAAGACGAAGATCTTGAGGTCACAAACTGATGGCAGGCTGGCTAGGAAGGCATTTTCCACAAAAACTGTGGCAGTGGCTCTTAATACCTTCATCACTAAAAAGAGTCAATAAAGGGAAAAGCGACTTGTCCAACGAGTTATTTTTTATCAACATTGGTACTCAGAGTTTCTGAGTTGAAGTCCGACTCTACATTCTCACCTTTGAGACTGTTTTCTCGGAGAGCTCACAGGGTGGGCACAGGCTCATGCACGGCCTCACTCTCCTTCTGGCCAGCTTACACACAGAAACAGCCTTCCATAAACACGCAGACAAGGAGCAGGTGCAGGGCAGCGAACGTCACACGCTCACTCCTCTTCCCTCACTCACCCGCACGGAAGCCACCACACTCCCAGATGTGCAATCCTGTCAGTCTGGATATGGACTCAAATTTGTCCTCCGAGAAGTTTCCGAGGGGCCCCACCAATCAGTCATACCTGACGCCTGAAACAAAACCCATTTCTTGTCCAGTGGGTTGCACTGTCCCATTTTATCTTGTCCCAGTGGAATCCTTCATGTGCCATCTCCACAGCATGGCGCAAGGTTAAGGCTCTAGATTTCAGGGTCAGATAGGTCTATGCTCAAATGTCAGAGGCAGATTCTGAGGCGAGGATTTCAGAGCATGTAGTTTATTGGGGGGTAATCCCAAGAAACACTAGTGGGGAAGCAGGGAGGCAAGACAGGGAAGGAAAGGCAGCAAATTTTTAAAAAATTACAATCAGTATCAAGAGAATGACCACTGTGTGTACCTGGAGCTCACTCCCCTGGGGTTCTGGGCATTTGTGTAGAACAGAATGTAGCCCTGGAGTTCCCCCACGCTAGGGGTGGGAGGCAGAACTGGGTAGAGTGGGCTCTGTTGGCCAGAGAAAGCTCTTGGGCAAAGGAAGCAGGTGGAGTAGTTGAAGGTCAGCCTAGTGCACATTTGAATGTATAGGGACCGGGCCCTTGGGGCATCTGTTACTCACCACCATTCACCAGGTTTATGAAACGCAGGATGTGCCTTATTTTTCTGAGCTTCCTTATTCCCACTTATCAGACCAGGACACGAACACCTCTCTCACAGGGCCATACTGCAGCTCAACTTGATAACGGTTACTGAGCCTCCAGTGCGTGGGGAAGCCTAGACTGTTTGTTATATTCCCCTTGCCTTGTGCTTTGGCAATTACAGAGGCGAAAGTGGGTTTACTGGACCTCTGGCAGGAGGCAGAAGGCATCCTCCAACCCAGGAGGGAACCAGTTTACGGTGAAATGGCATCCAGTGGATTCCTCACTTCAAACACAAACACAAATGGATGAGGCATTCATGGCCAAAGTGGGTGCAAGGTGCTTCATTTACTTAATTGGATTTAATCTTCATTCTGTGTAGTGAATGCTGGAAGAAAACAATTAAGCAAGATGGTGAAACCATTTATCAAACTAAAAAAAAAGTCCAGCTCAGGGCTGGAGCCAGATTTCAGAAGAGGGGGGAAGGGGAAAGATGGGAGCCAGGGGAGAAGAAAGATCACATTCGTTGCCCCAGGCTACTGAGCACTGCCAGCATGGCTCTGTGGTCTCTCCATCATCTGTTTAAACTCAGGCCTGCATCTGTGTGGATTCACACACCTCCATAACCTGGCTCTTCCTTCTGGCTACAATGCCTTCATTCTACTTTCCTAAGAGCCAAACTTCAACTGATCCTTCAAGACTCTGACTTGTCTTCTCTGCCTATAGCAACCGTCCAAGTTTCCCAGGCTTCTGGAACCACAGTAACCTCTGCGTATCACCGTGAAAAAGATGTCAACCGATGATGGCAGTGCAGTGTAGCACAGTGTAATGACCTTGGCCTTCTCCCTCATACCTGCCATTAAGAGAAATAGATTCAAGCGTGGCACTGCTCAGTGAATAAAAGACACTGACTGAGGGCCACCAATAGTACCAGCTCCAGGATCAGGGAGCGGCTGGTATCTCTGTTGGATTTCATGCTGCAGGGGGCATTTCTGGGAGAAGATGGGGTTGGGTGGGGGACTTGAGGGGTCCCTAGTATTTAGACAGGCTGATGACAGAAGCGAGAGTGAGTTTAGTGTCAGAGGTGGGAGCTAAGAGGTGTGTTTGGGGAACAGTTCCAAAGAAGAGCGGGGGTGTGCAATGGGAAGTTGATGGGAAAAAGAGGGTACAGCCAGTCAATGCAGGAACATTCAAGTTTGTTGGTTTTTTTTTTTCATATAGGCACTTGTGAGCTGCCAAAGTTATGGAGTGACGTGAGAATGGGATTTTAGAGATATTAGCCTGGCCAGGGTGTGCCACGGTGATTGTATTAAGACAAATGTGTGCGGGCACCATTGCAGCAAACCACAGGTGTGATGTGATGTGAAAGGCATTCTCATGCAGGACAAGCACCTGGGTGCTAAGACATCAAAGCAGCTAGTGTGGATTAGAGATGTTCTCTGTGACGGGCACAATTCCGTGTTCTTTTCGTCTATTAACTCGTTTAATTCTCAAAACAGACCTATTAGAAAAGCACAAGTTTCATTCCCAGTATTTTTGCAGATGGGGAAACTGTGCTGAGAGGTGAAGTCCCTCAGGGTTGCACAGTTACCACATGGCAGAGTCAGAATTCAAAAGCAGGCAGTCTGGTCCCAAAACCCATGCCTTCACCACAACACTGAGCCAGACAGACCTGCATTCAAACCCCAGTGCTCCAGCGTACCCGTGCTGGGCATCTGGAGACTGACTTCTGAATCTCAGCTTCCTTATCTGTCCGGTAAGGATAATGGGACCTGCCTCATGCCTGTGGCATCTAAATGACATAAATGCTGAGCTTAGAGCTAAGCACCTGAAAGCTCTAATCAATGCTAATTTCCCTTCTGTTTCAATTGGTCACATCATCTTTTAATGCAAACATATCATTAAGAAAGCAGAAGTCCTCTTACCCCCCAGGTGGAGAGGGAGGGAGGAAGCTGTCAGGTTGGGACAGAGCTGCCCTCCCCCTGGTCCCACTTGTAGCCCCTCCCTCCAAAGCCACCCACTTCCCAGATAGGGCTGATTTCTATCCTCAATGCAGTTCATTTAAGGTCTCTACCCCACAGAAGCAATGTGGGGATCTGTGGCAGTGAACTCAGCAACATTTGTTCCCCAGCCCAAGAATAAACGGAGAAAGCGAGCTCTCCGCATCTTCAGAAGTGCATTTACTCTACTCGAAACAGATGAATTCTCTCTGTTTGCATTAATCGCATGACTATTTGGTCCAATTATTCTTCCCACTTCAGCAATCATGGTGTGCTTGTTCAAGAAGAAAGAAATAACAACAGCTTATCTTGTTGAGAGCAAAGAACAAACAGTGAAAAATCAGGGTCCGCTCCTAAATGCTACACTTGCTGTCATTGTGCTAAAGAGATGATTCATGTTCTCATAGCAACTCGGGGGAAAAGAAGAAAAAAGCAAGGGTTCTGAAAAGGATTCAGTTGCAATGGTTAAAAACCTTTTCAAAATCAGTTCAAATGCAGATAAAACTCTCTATTTTTATCGTGCAACTCAACCCTGCTGGCCCCCACCCCAAGCACATCTCCCCCTGACCAGTTTTCACAGGCTTACGTAAGTCTCTCAAATAATAACACGTTTCATTAGGATAGGAGAATGGACAAAGGGCTAAATGCCGCTTAATCCCCTCTCGAAAGAACCCTTAAGGACGCTGCTGTTTTCAGAGAACGAACAGGTTGGTGCTGGAAGAAACACAGAAAAGAGACTGCCAGGCACCTTGGGGTGAAGCGAGAGATAGTGGAGATGCTGCTCTTCCCATCGCGCCAGGCAGAGGCGCCCGTTCCGTGGAAGTCCCTCCCGCCCCGTGCCTTTTCCCCATATAACCTCTCCCACAGTAAGGTCCAGCAACCAATCGGAACCTAGAGGAAATGTATCTTTGGTTCATAAACTTGGTCTTGAACCAACATGCACTCCACTTGGCTCCTGACTTCCTGCCTCACCTCTGGGTGAACCCCTGATAAGAGACAGCGGGCATACGTTTTGGTACCAGCCCTCGGTCCTCTCCTCAGCGGTGTCAGCTACTGCCGTGTTATGTAACATAAAGCCGGATCCAGCCGATTGCTAAGAGAGTGCCGTCGTACCAGGCAGCAGAGCTGGGCTGTGGCCCTGTGAACAGGAAACTGAGGCAAGGGCTTCCGTCTCAGCGAACTGTCCCTGTCTGAGGAGACCACAGCTGGAGAACAAAGGCATTGACATACTCCTGTCAGGACAGGAGGGTCTTGCTCTCTTCCCACCAGTCACGTGGTAAAACAGCCTGGCTGGGTGTTTTACTTGTGAGCAATAATGGAGTGAGAAATATGGGCATTTAAACCCATAGAGAAGAAGAAACCAGGAGACAGTTGGTAAGCGGTATGGACAAAACTAGAAGAATTACTAAACATTACAAAAGAATTATTATATCATTAGCAAGAGAGAGCTCTAGTAACTTCAGGGCTTGAACAAGTAGAGCTATTTTTTACTGAGCCATAATTGACATATGGCATTGTGTTGGTTTCAGGTATACAATATAATGATTTGATATTTGTCTAGACAGGGTTGGGCGAAGTAGGTTTCAGTTGTTCTGATGGAAAATAACATAATAATTAATAAATAATAATACAAAACAAACTCGTTTGTGTACTCGGAACTGTAAACCTTTTGCCCCACCCTGCACGGTGAAACGGTCTCCACAACAAGTACAGTTAACACTGTTCCTAGAGGTAGAGCTCTCCTTCACGGAACTGCAGTGCTTTACAGATGCAAGCAGTCTCCGTTCAGTACACAACTCAGCTCAACAAAATAGTAAGCATTTTCAATGTACCGCCAACTAAACTTTGTAACTAGAAGCATGATAAGACAGTTTTTTCTTCCCACCTTTGATGTATAGTTTAAAAGTGAAGACAGAAGGATAAATATGAAATTATAAAATAACAAAAACAGCAATACACATAGACACAAAGTATGGGCATAACATGCAATATTGATACAGCACTACTGGCAAGAAGTGGCATCCCAAGAAGACATCCCAGAGGAGATAATGCTTAAGAAATGTTTTGAAGGATGAATAGGAGTTTTCAAAATATACAAGGGGAGTGGCAGTATATTCCAGGTAGAGAAAGCCAAATCTTTAAAGGAAAAAATATCTGTAAACATACACAAATGAGATAGCAGTCTGGGGTATTTTTAAGAAACTTGGCCTTACTGCATTGTACACAGAAAAGACAGATGTGAAAAATGAAGCTATGAATGTGAAGACTGCTTCGGGAAGATGTTTTGTGCCTTACTATATCTCTCAGAAGGGCAGGACCCATTGGTGTGTATTAAGGCGGCAGGCAACATGGTGAATTTTGCAACGTAAAAATGTAGAAATGGTGGAGCAGTTAGAAAATTAATCAAGAAGTTTTTATTGAATTACTGTTATGTCTCCAAGATTTTGCAAAACACTTCAGGATATACAAATAAGGCCTAAGAAATTAAATCCATTTTTCAAGGACAAACACAATTATTGAGTAATAACGTCATCATCGTGAACAACAGCATTAGTAAGGGCTTGTTAAGTGGCCGAGACCACTCTGTGCCCTTTGCAGGAATCCCCTCCCTTCAACAACTGGCTTTGATGAAGTTATTATCCCCACATCACAGGTAAGGAAACTGAGGCATGGTGAGCTTAAGTAAGTTTCCCAATGTCAAAGACCTAATAAGGAGCATAAATGTGTATTATAAGAAGAAAACCTCATCATGTATATGCAGTGGCATGGCTTTGAGAGATACTGGTAATTGCTGACTAAAGAGTCATTTCTTCTTTTCAATGTTAACAGAACCTCTGATTTTTTTAAGCACCAATACATCCAATCTCAGGGGATGAGTAATGATCTACCCAAGTCAAGAATACAATTTTATTACCCTTTATCAGAAGCTAGCTTACTCTTGAAACTCAGGGTAATCGTGTGCTTAAATTCTTGCCAGTGGGATAGAAGTCTGCTGGGACTTTTGGGGGACTTTTATGTTCCTGATAAAAGCAATTTTGTTTCTTTTTTGTCTTTGAATGCAGAGTGAGGACCTGATGCCCAGAGATATGGCAGCCATCTTGTGACCATGAGGCAAATACTTATGAAGGAAAAGCCAACAGCATTTGGCTGACAAAGAAGAGACTTGAAAGAAGTCTGAATCTTTGATGACATCATGGAGTCACCTAACGAGCCTACCCCCAATCTTCTTTCACTTGCAGTTGAATACACCCTACTGATACAGTAGTCTACCTTTATTTTCCATAGTGCCTGTTTTCTTTATGTAAACTATAAACTTTCTTCAAGATCATTTAGGACTATTTAGCTTGACCCTAATTTATAGACTATTTCCATGTACTGATTGACTATTTCCAGGCCTAGGCTATTGCTATCTGTACGGTTCCCCTCACCTCTTTCAGCTAACTTAATATCACCCATCCTTCAAAGTCCATCTCAAATGCCACCTGTTCTCTGAAGCTGTCTTTGGCTACACCATCCAAATAAAAAGCCATGCTTCCCCAACTCCCTTAACAATGTGTTCTTTTTAAATTTTTATTTATTATTTTTAATCCTCACCTGAGGATGTGTTTATTGATCTGAGAGGTAGAGGAAAGGAGAAAAAGCAGCATGGACACATATCAGAAAGGTTTTCCATCCGAGCACTTGGAATGCTCAAACTCACGGGGAGAACTTAACACAGGACACATGCAAGGATTTATGCCAGGCGCGGGGCAGGATCGCGGATAGCTGCTTCTGTCTGCACTCCACACTGTCAGAGCGGGGCTCAGCCACTGTGGTCATCGGATGTTAATTTTTCCCCTAGACTGCAAGGATTTTAAGAAAACACCTCAAATTTCTCAGGAAAATAAGAAAGAAAAGGAGGGATGGGGAGAAAGAGATTGAAATGGGCTGAGAGAAAGATAGAGAGAAGGAGAGAGACACACGGAAAGTGTGGGGGGAAGAGAGAAAATCAGACGGAGAGGGAGGGAGAAAAAGAGAAAGAAGGAGAGAACATGGGGGAGAAAGAGGCAGACAGATGGAGGAACAGAAAGAGGGGAACATGATTTTTAAAATAGAAAAAATGAGGGTGAGAGAGAAAAAGAAAGGTAAAAAGTAAAAAGAAGCCGGCAGAAAAAGAAAAGAGATGGAGAGAGGAGGGAAGAGGAAAAAAGGGAAAAGAAAAAGCTTGGCTTGCAGAGGACCCGAGCAGAGAGACAGAGCCCTGGTGGGGACGCAGGAGTTCCTGCCGCTCCCGCTGCGTCCTACCCAGGGTCCCCTCCTCCGGGCGTCTCAGGGAGCCCAGAGGGCCCAAGGCCACAGTCTCAGGGAGAGGTCTCCCTGCCTTCTGGAGCCAGGCGTGGACGGGGGATGGATCGCCCTCTCACAAACGACTCTCAGGCAGCAAGCTGGTGCCCGCCAAGAGGCTCACAACTTCCTTGGCCTCGTGACTCTGGTGTCAAACGAGTCATTCCTGGGACTTCGTGTAGTGTGTGCTGCTTTGTGTCCCTGGCCCACACCCACGGGCTCTAAATCCAGGCGCACTCTTATTGATGGGTAGGCCTGAGCAGGACTGCCCCCCGCCTTGGGCACATTGACACTTGGCAGTTCAGGGAAGAAGCCTGGAGAAGACCATGGAATCGCTTACCCCGTCGTCAAAACCTGTGTGGAGTTGGGAGAGGGCAGTGGGTGAGTCTGGAGGCCTGAGAAGTGTCTGCATGTGAGGACTTAGTCTGGCACTTGCTAGCTGGGTGCAGTCTTGCCCAAGTCAGCTGACGTCCCATGCCTCAATTTCCCCATCTGACAAATGGGGATACTTAGAGCACTAACTCAATTGGGATTCTTTTGAGGAGTCAGTGACACTGGTCATTCATTTAACAAGTATTTATTATCTAGTGTGCCCTCAGGATACCCCTCCTAGAGCTTACTCAGGGGAAGATTACAATAAAAGTAATAAAACCTGCCACACATAAATTGTTAAGCTCAGTGCCTGGTGTGTGATAACCTGAGAACTGTTAGCTGCGATTAACTGGGGATCTGCAATGTAACAGACACTGTCACAGAACTTTAATCTCACCGTCACTTTGAAGCAAGGTTGTACTCTTTTTTACGAATGAGGAACTAGCCTCAGAAGGTCCAAGTGGACTTGTCTCAGGTAATAAAATGAGCAAATAGGGGAGCTAAGTTTGGACACAGACCCAATGGACTAACGCCCATGCTTTCAATATGTTGCTGTGTCTACCCAACTATAATCGTGGAGGATTCCGGCTCAGGTGGAACAAGGGGTGACCTAATGGGCAGAGTCTTGTTTCACCTGCCTGAGCTGCTGCGAAGTCACCGGCTGGAATTGTAGTTCCCTTTTTCCCTCTCAACTCCCAAGGCATCCTTTGCAGAGCTAAAGAACAACATTTCTCTTTTGTGATCTGGAAATATCATGGGCCAAGACCTACTGGAGGGAGAGTGATGGAGGAAGAAAAACCCAGACCCTAACTGCCTGAATTTCCATGCCAGGTTTTCAACGTGCCCTTCGCAGACGAGTAAAGAGATGGTCCAGTGGAGAGTGAGCGAGCGGGGGTCAGTGTGTGTGTGAGGGTGATGCACGTCCAAAGCCCGCCATGGGGGGTGAGCCTGAGCCACGCCTGGGTCAAGCCCCTGCAGGGCAGGCTGGTGGGAGTCGTTAGACGGGCGTGGCGCAAGAGGAGGAGACAAAGGCACCGGATAGCAAGTGAACACGCCAGTTGGCTTCTTGGTCAGTGGCTGAAATCCCAAGTCAGTTAATGTCAAATCTTGGCATAAACAACTCTATGCAAAGTTGTTATCACTAAATTAGCATTTATTACAAGCCTCTAATTATTATTCTTACTCTCAGTGTATGTGTGTGTGTGTGTGTGTGTGTGTGTGTGTGTGTGTGTGTGTGTGCCCCCTCAAAGCCCTATTTATAAGCATCCTTCTAATTTATTTTTGATTAAACCAGACAGGGCCAAGCCACTTTAGCTAATATTGACATTGGCTGGGTGTCAGATGTCCAAGATTTGGAGAAACTGGAAGGGCTTGCTTTTCTTTTAAACTTAACTATTTTAAATCACCCACAATTAAAACCTGACTTTTACACCCGACTCCACCCCAATTCTCCTTTCTCTCAACCCTAATTACCTCGTCCACTTGAAGCTGCTTATTTTCTCAAGTGACTTCACTGACAACAAATTTG
Organism: Micronycteris hirsuta; assembly: GCA_004026765.1. Classification (NCBI taxonomy): domain Eukaryota; kingdom Metazoa; phylum Chordata; class Mammalia; order Chiroptera; family Phyllostomidae; genus Micronycteris; species Micronycteris hirsuta. Next base: position 30,239 of record PVJI01015001.1, on the reverse strand, counting down.
CTTCTAGACTAGCCTGGAAGTCCTTCTCAATAGAAACCAAACTTTCTTCCTCCTGCCCTATTTCCTGGTTACTGGTGGATATGAGATGTTTAAAAAAAAAAAAAAAGGAGAAAACGCAACACAATAAAACAAATAAAGGAATTGGGTCAAATGAGAAAATAAAGGAGACAAACGCTAAGATCGGGGTAATATCAGCACACAAACAGTGTGCTCTACGATCCCGCACAATTTCCAGGAGTGAGGTGACGAGGCATCCGAGTTACCTCGCTCTCAGAGCAAGCCCACAACCTCAGCGACAGAGTCTGTGCTGCTCCTAAGATACACCAAACTAGGAAAAGGACAGCGTTTCCTGGTGCTGAGATTAGAGAGAAATCTCTACCATGGCTCTGCATAAAAAGAAACCGCGATAGACTCAAAATCATCTTCCACAGTATCATGTCAGTCAAGACAAGTTCCCACATGATGATCTCCAGCCAGCCTCCAACTAACTAAGCCCTCAGCTGTGCCCCAGGACAGTGCTGGAGCAGCGGGCCTCGTCAGATGGTTTGTGCAGGGACTGGGCTCCTTGGTCCCAGCCCTAGCCTTCCGTCCCGTCAGCTTAGACACCTGCTTGCGCTCCCAGCATCCTTCTCTTGCCCTTCACTAAGGCACCCGGATACTGGCTTCTCCTTGTACATTTTCTTCCAAGTTGGTGGCTAGACTAGAAGATCCGGGAAGCAGGGATGTGCCCCCTTACTCATGTGCTGTCTCCAGCACTTCCCGTGGCCCCCAAAACCTAGGATGAGCAATTGCTCAATAAATAGCATGATGGGTGAGTGGAGGAAGAAACAAACAGAAGGATCAACATATCTGTGTTAATGACTACCTTTCATTCAGCTAATATTTGTACGGTGAGGATTATGCATCCAGCACAGAGCTGGGCACTATCACTGCTTCTGGTTTGTCCCTCTCATCCTACTCCAGGACATCTCGGTCCATCCCAGCATCCTTTCCACCCACTGACTGCTCAAGCTCCTCCCAGAGTCTCCTTTCATCTATAGTTTCCCATGAACTAGAAACACGGGCGGGTTTTCACCATCATGGCCCCGTCCTAGTTTACCAAGAGGTATTTGCCATCTTGAAGAGAATCTTTATTTTTCTGTATACATTTCATATGAAAATATCAGACTGAATCCTTTAGAGAGCAGATCTCTGGCTGAGACTTATTGAAGTAACTTCAGCTGGCAATACGGCTTCCTTCAAAGCTGCTGAGGATCCAGCGTAGCCCTGTGCTGGACATAATTTGGGAGAAGGAGCTCGGCCCACGTTCCTTTCCTCACTCCCAAGCCACCAGCCTTTTTAATGAGAAGCGAGGCCAGTGTCAGGCTCGGCAGAGGAGAAGGGGACATTCTGAAACTGAGAAGAGAGAGCTATAAACCAGCAGCCTGATCACATTATCTAAACTGCTGTTTTATAGCCATATTATGCACTCAATTAAAAAAATGTTGAATGTAAAAACTGTATAAAGATAAGGCCCTGGCAAGGGGTATAACTTTGGGGAGGCTTTTCTTTCCCCTTCCTTTTAGATACTTCCCTTGATTCTAAGACTGAAAATGCTACAGTCAGCACCGACTTAATTCCACATTGCAATTAGGGGTATGCATTAAACCAGGCCTCTGAACACGACTCCCCTAAAGGAACTCAGAGCCTAAATGAAAACCAGACGTGTGGCCGGAGCAGTTGGCACCAGCCAGGATCCCAATATACAGTAACAGTATAGATTTAAGATGAAAATTAAAAGCAGTCATTACAGCTAAATTGATGTCATATTCGCCAGCTGTTTATTCACAAGGAAAAGCAGTGGAGTGATGTGGAAACTCTGGAGGCTGCTCCCACTACTGTGCCCGTGCTTTAAAGAAATGTGAGCTATGCGTTCAGCGGAGAGAAGACTTGACAGCGTACCTTTCATTTCTCGCTAAAGTGGGTGCTTTTCAGAGCCTAGATCAGAGTATCTCAGTCTAGGGGTTGCATCAGAGTCACCCTAAGTTTTACCATCAACATGAAGGTGCTTGTACTCCACTCCACAGGTCCTGATGAACCAAGTTGGAGGTGGGGCAGGAAATCTAGATTTTTACAATTCCCTGCTGGTTTTTCTAAAACCATCTCAGGTTGAAGGCAACTAAGATCCTGACTTTGGTCTCCTGATAGCTGACCCAGTTCATGAGCTCAGGGGCTCTTCCTGCTAGAGTCCCTGTCCCTTCAACTTCCCCTCAGCACCCTCCTTGGCCAGAGCCAGGCCATGGAAGTCAGCTAGTGCTGACTATAACACTTTTAGTCCTATACTCAAAGAAAGAAAGGATCTAATAGGACAGAAAGGCTCTCCAAAACGCCACCCCCTTGCCAGAGAGCCTTTTGTTTATACATTTTTTACCATCAACATTTTGTTTGAGTATACCCCACGGAACCCTGCCCCCCAGTGTCTCTGTACCCCATTCCCACTGGATTTCTTTCGTGGCAGAGATCGCTGCCTGACATGACTATGTGGTTCTTCCCAGTCCCACCTAGAGCAGTAATTTAACCCACTGGAACATAAACGCCTAAGAAAGCCAGCCCTTCCCTTCCACTGTCACACTGCATCCATAGCAAGTCAGTGCTCTGCATGAATTCCAGAACAAGTGACCGGGCGGCATGATCCACTCTGCTTGTCAAGAAAGGGGAGACACCCTCTGGGCAGCCAGTGCTCAACTTTGGGGTACTCAGACAATTCTTAGGCAGAAAAAAACCTTCTAGACTATGTGATCCCACTGTTCACAGACATAGTCACCAGGGAAAGGTGAAAATTTACCCATGTCCGAGCTCCACTCTCAGGAACTGTGTAATTGATCTAGGGGGGTCTCTGGAATCAGTGCTGCTCGGAAGCCCCCAGGGAGGTTTGCCTGTATAACAAGGGTGTGAATCAGTCCTTTCCCGTTGTATAAAGTGCTATGACTGAGGCCATCTAGAGGGAAACAGGGGACAAATGTCTTGGAGTGCAGACCTCAGACCAATAGAATAGGTACTACCTGGGAGTTTGGGAGCCATGCAAAGGTTCAGCCCCTCCCAGGCCTCAGGATGAAACATGCATTGTGACCAGTCCTAGGGGAGAGGTGATGTTAAAGGCAAACAAGCTAGTAAGCTCTCCTACCCGTCGTCCCCTGAGGCCCAGACATAGGGTGTCTTGAGTTTGGCGTGCCACCGTGAGTAAAATAATAAAACACGTGTGTTTATACAACTATTTCTTCTATCTGGCTAAAGCAAACTTCATCTTTGGAGTTATCAGCCTTCCAGCTGCATCTGGGTCCCCTTTCTCGGCCTGAGACTCCCTGTCCTCTCCCATCAGGCACTCCTCTGAGCCTTCTTTTACACTAACGTGTGCGCGGCTGCCAAAAGCACAGGGAGTTTCCACTTGGGGCAATGAGGGCTTGCACCTCGGCCCCGCCACTTACTAGCTATAAAACCCTGAGCAAGTCACGGAAGCCCTACCTGATCCTCGGGTTCCTCATCCAGAATGGAAGAACAATAGTCGCTGCACAGCCCATCCTGCAGGGCTGCTGTGAGGATCAAATCAGATAATTTACATGAGCGAGGAAGGTGTAATTATCCTCACTGTGTCTGACTCACAGCGTCCTAAGGCCAGAAAAGCCTTGTTTAGGGAGAACAGAGAGGTGCAACTTCAGGACTGCACCAGGAAATGGCCCTTTGAGAATTCAGTGCCAGGAGAAAGCTTTTCTTTTCAAATAAACTTGTGCGACTACTCTATCGTTCAAAAAGACCCATAAAATCCAAACATGTGTTCTCTCTTTGCCTTAGCTACAAGGGAGCCTAGAATTAATTTACATGGTTCATTGCAATCACTAGGTCTTCTTATTTTTCTGTAGCAAACCATCTCAAATATTTTTTTCCCGAAGTATGCTGAGTATAAATCAATGACAATAATATTAATACCTGGAACCACGAGATGCAACTCAAAACTCACAGTCACATCCCATTTTGGTGAGCATTCATCTGTTCAGATCAGTGCTGTCCAAATAAAGCTATAATGGAGACTTCTGCATACTTTTAACTATTCTAATCACAATAAAAAGTAAAAAGAAACAAGTAGAATTTATTGTTATATATTTAAGCCAATAAAGCCAAAACATGATCGCCTCAAAATGTAATCAATATAAAACATTATTGATGTATTTTACATTCTTTTTCACACTTCGTCTTCAAAAACAGGTGTGCATTTTGTATTTACAGCCCTTTTAGCTGGGACTGGGCACAGTAAAAGTGCTCGGTAGCCACACGTGGCCAATGGCTGCCAGAGTGGACCGCGAAGGCTTAGACAGCGACCTTCAGGAGAAGGAGCTGTAACGTTTATCACAGGTGTTTTTGTGCTTTAGTAACATTGGTAACTGCCTAAAGAACACTTGAGTAGGGACCACCATCTCTCATTTGCAGACGAGTAAACAGTTGTTCAAAGAAGTGGGAAGATTTGTCCAAAATTGAAAAACAGAGTCAGAATCCACACTGAGTTCCTAAACCAGGACTCACAATCACCGTTCCCCAGTGTTTTCAGATGTACTGACTTGAGAGCGTCACAGAGATCAGAGACCTCACATGCAGCCCCCGTGGGCTCTGGCTCTCTGCCTGGACGCAGATCCATCTCCCGCTGTAAATTCCAGGGACTCTCTGGGAAGGTGGGAGTGAGGCCGCCGCCCACCATGACAGGAGGCATCTCTCCATCACACCAGCGGGTTCCACCTGCACAGCTCAGATGAGAAGTTTGGAAGAAGCAATTATGATTTTATTGCACCCACTGTGCTGACGATTAATGCTGAGTGCGGGTGGAAAACGCACCCTCTCATTTGCTAGCACGCACTATAATTATGCCTGCCTCTCCAGGTACTATAATTTAGGACTTAAAAAAGGCCCATTCCGAACAAGTAGTGCTGCACTTGTAAAACATTACAGATGTGTTATCATATAAATGAGATAGCTGTGACATGATAGCACAATAATAAATCCCCAACTTAGATTTGGAGACAAGATATGTCAAAAGCAAATCCACACTGCCACTTAATCTTCTACATAAACTGTTTATTTTTTCTGAGTCCTACAATAATACATGTCAGACGGCTTTGATAGTTTCCAGATTAATGTGTTTTTTCCCTTCGGGTCATCAGAAGACTACTCATTTCATTAAATTAACTCTGCCAGTTGCAAGGTAGAAACATGCTGCAAGACATAACTGTTTGCACCAAATTGGGAGCTGGCAAGATGGAATAAATAAATAAAGCTGATGTCCCCCCATTTCTGGGGAAGGTTGGAAATGCCATCTTAAATCGCATCTTGATTTCCTGAGCTCCCGCCAGGAACTACGAGCCCCCCAGTTATGTATGTGCGGGCTGTAAGATGCCCTCACCCAAAACCATTTGGTCGATGTCTTCCCATGATGCCTCTGGGGTGGAGGTGGGCCTCAGCAGCCCAAACCCTAATTTAAAAGAATGGCACCTGCGAAAGCAGAAGCCTCTGCATTGAAGCGTCCCTCCGGTCTCCTCCCTAAGGTGAAAGCCACCGCAGCAGGCAGAGCGAGTTCCTTCACACCTATGTGAGCTGCAGCAGCTCTGGGCAACACATCCGCCCGACTCCATGCCCCACCCACAGCTTATTTTTCAATTTGGAAAATGCTCAAAACTGTCACATCCCTCCCAATAATTTCAAAAGTAGCTACATGAGGCTGTGTCAGTCCAGAAATCTATTTGACGGCGTGGGAAAGTGTTACTCCAAGCCTCCCATTCCCCAACTCTGGACACCAGAGGTCAGACTTTTTTCTGGAAAAGGCCACACAGTACACACTTCGGACTTTGTGGGCCAGACCTGCCTCCCTCTCAACCAGTCGGTGCAGCCACTGCAACGCAAAAGCGACCTCAGGCAATGCGGAAACAAGCAAGCTGGCTGTGGTCGGCTAAAACTTATTTATGGACATTGAAAGGTGAATTTTACATGATTTTTGTACTCTGTGGGTATAAATATTTTTCATGTCACTAAGTTTTCTTCTTTTGATTTTCTGTCATTTAAAAATGTAAGCCTCATTTTTAGCTTGCAAGCTATACAAGATGGTGGGTCCGATTTGGCCCACAGGCGACAGTTTGCTGACTGACTCCCGGCACAGAGGGCATTGGGCTGAGTGGCTTTGGGTGCCTCTTCCAATGCCAATATCCAAGGGCCCTCTATTGAATCCAGAACTGCTGTGTGAGGCAGGTAGTAGGCATCAGGTGTCCCTTCCCTCCTCCTGACACATTAATACCCTGGGAGGCCCGTGGGGCATTCCCACAGGAGCCAGGGGCTCCCGACCTGAATCCTGAAGGGCCCAGAGAGAATCTCAAGACCCTTGAGTGCATTTTCACTCTGCAGGAAGAGGAGGAAGTTTGTGGGGTCAGAAAGAAGTCTCGCAAACATAGCAGGAGGGCATCAACCAGAACAGGGCTGGCAATATGCAGCAATGCCAAGCGATTAATGAACTGGCACTTTCGCCCACTGCGTTACAATGAAGCCTCAGAATCCTTCTCAGCCCAGTGAGGTATGCAGGCGCTGGCAGCAGCATGAAGCAAGCACACGATGGGAAGCCAGGAGGCCATCACAGACATCTTTTTTTCTCCTCTAATATGGGAACACAGGACACTTGGCTGGAGGCCCCTGGCTAGCTGTGACGCAGGTGTGTGTTGTGTGGGGCACCTGTGGTTAAGGGGCTCGGGCTGGTCAATGAAAACCAAGAACTTGAGAAGAGATTTTTTTTGTTTGTTTTTATTCTCCAGCTCTTCCTCCCAGTGAAGAAATTATTATGACCACTTTCAATCTGAAGAATGTCAGCGCTGAACAAGGAAGAAATCCTTTTTTAAAAATATTTCATCAACTATCAAGAGTGCTACTGGGCCAGCGGTGTCAGTCCTGGTCCCCTCCCCTCTCCACAAGGAGATGAGGACGTAATCCTAGCCCTCCTCTCTTGTGGCCACCTGGACGCTGTAAACCTGACCACTGATTATAAAAACATCCTTCCCCCAGAGTAGGGGCAAGGGATGTCTGGTAGGAGAGCCTCTGAGTAGAAATCTGGACCCACATTTAAATTAACTGTGTATTGGTCATCATAGACCAGGCTAGCTGCTGTAAGAAAGAGTAACTATCTCAGTGGCTTACCCAGGTAAGCATTTATTTTTCTTTTGCATAGAATCCAGTGCAGGTGATGCTGTTCAGCCGGCTTTCCTGAGTAGTGGTCCTCCAAATGGTGACTCAGGAATTTAAACTCCTCCCATCTGGAGGAGTTCTAGATGGGACATTGGACTTCTTGAATTGTAGTGTGCAAAATAATCACTTGGAAAGTGACCCACCACCAGAGAGTCTGGTTCAGTAGGTGTGAGGTGGGGCCAGCAGTTTGCATTTTGAACGAGTTGCCAGGTGATGCTGGTGGTGCTGGCCCAGGGACATTTTCAGCAGCACCTTTCGACATGGACGCGTGCACCCAGCTGGGCGGCTGGGAAGAAAGCTCTGAGGGGTTGCATAAGATGTGCCCATCACACCCTCATCTTCAGCCGCCACATTTAATGTAATGAGTCATCAAGCTCTGTCAACCTTATCCTTGAATTAGGTCCTGAGTCTCTCCCTTCATTCTTCCACTGCCTTATATTGAGTAAGCCCCTCTGCCAGGTGGCCAAAGGCATCTTGTTGAAATGCCAACTTCACCCTGAACCTTTAGGATCTTCCTTGATGTCCAGCCAGATGATGTCTTCATTGACAATGGGATGAAAGGCAGATTCCTCAGTGTGGTCCAGAACCCCGTGCCTCTGGTTCCCACACGCCAGCCAGCCCCATCCACAGCCCTGTCTCTTTGAACCCAGTACTTCACCCACAACTCAGCCCTGAACTGCAGACCTCTGGTAGCGCCTGCTACTTTCATCCTCATTGCTTTCTCTTCCCTGGCCATACCTGCCTGCTAAAGCCTGAATCGTCCTCTAAAACCAAACCCACAGGAATATAACTGGCTGGTATACATTTAAAATAATGCTCAGTAGAAGACTGATTAAAACATGATGCCTATATGTCCTGTTGGAAAATGATTAAATGTTTTCACACATCAGAAGGTGGCAGAAAAATTGATAATATCATGTGTGTAGCGCGGATGTGGAAAAACCGGCATTTCTACACCCAACTGGTGGAGGGCCGCATGAGTATAGAGCTATTTGGAACATGGAGGGAGGGAGACAATTTTGCAGACTTAATGACTCAGCAAGTGTCTACTTCAATATGTCTGCCATTGAACATTCATATTTATTTACAAGAAGACAGGAGCAGGATGTTTAGTATGATACTGTTTATAATATGAAAAATCAAAACTTATACAAAGGCCCATCAACAGAATAGCTCCACAAGTTATGAACCCACTGTCCATGAACTACTCGGTAGGGGGTTAGAAGAGCAGGTGATTCTCATTGGTTTTATATAAAATATATTCATCATATATTTTAAGGGTCACTGAGTGGTGCTAATAGGCAATGTGTTAAGTCCTTCTTACCTAGGGGTCATTCTCATGGTATCGTCATCATGCTGATCCACTCTACAGAAGGCTGAAGCCTCATATGCTTGTGTGGGCCAAGATGCTTTAGGACAGAGCCTGGACTCAGTCCCAGTTCTGTTCAAACCTAGAGCTCCTATCTTTAGCACAAGGTCTGCTGCCATTGGACAAAATGCTCTGGGGACCAGCTGGACTGGAACCACAGATGTACTACGCAAGGCCTGAAGCCCAACCCTGCAGGAAAAACACCCCTCAACAGGTCACCTTCACATCCCCAGCTTCACTCAGCCACATGCTCTCTTCCAAACAGGCTTTGGGCCCAGCCTGGCCCGCTGCACCCCATGGGGCCTTGCACTTTCTGCAGAGCTTGTTCCTTCCCCTTCCAAGGGTTCACCAAGTCCCCATGTGCACGGGAGGCTGTTGACTGAACAGTTCATTGTACCAAGTTAAACAAAAACCTCTCTAGGATTGTGCAAGAGCCCTTGGAGTACTGGATGACTGAATGAGATGCCACATCTGCCCACTTCAGGGACTTGAAAGTTCGGGTGCTTCTCCTTTCCTGCTGCTCCATTTACACAACATGGGAGTGAAAAGGAAATAGATAAATGTTATTTATCCACAAGACACTTTAATCGAATTCTCCAAACAGAAAAAAATACATTAATGTAGTCAGCATCCCAGAAATGACAAGTGACGTTTGTAATTGAAGCTAAATGCTTCAGGCTTCTGGGTGTGCTGAAGGAGGCGATGGGAAGGTGACAGGCATTGGTTATGACAATGCAGGGCCCGGCTGGGATAACAGACTTCCGCTTTTGTAGCAACCCAGACAGGAGGAGCCTCAGCTCCCCTTAATCACAAATCAAGCTGAGTGACATCTGAAATGGCAATAATTTCCCCACGAACTACAGCTGCCCCTCTGTGGTTCAGTTCTCATTCCCAATCAGGGTGCCTTTACCCACTACAGACAGCAGCTGAACTTAATGCAAAAACCATCAGCAACAGGGATGCAATTAATCCAGGAGGGAAATGAGTATTTCTCTGTTGAAGAATGTATTTGCAAAAAAAAAAAAAAAACAGCATAGAGGAGAGGCTTTTTTAAAAGAAGATAATAGTTCTGAATCCCTATAGAAATGCATTTGTATGTTCCTCTGCCAGATAATCCTAATTTGGGGAAGGCAGAGTGTGTCTCTCTCAACCAACCTGCAACCTGCAACCCTCAATTTGCCTTGGGGCGCTACACTCAACTGTAGCTTGCTAAAAACAACCAATACCTGTGTCCCACCTTAGACCCTTTGAATGGGAGAGAGGAGAGGACACTGATGTTCGTTCATTCATTCATTCACTCATTCATATCTCTTTAGGTGGCTCTAATATTAGCCAACACACCAGAAACAAGAATCTCATCCATAGCCTGCCAACTCCGGTATTCCATTCAGCAGCAGTAAAAGTGAGAGTCTCCATAGGTGTGGGTAGCATCTTTGTGGCCATACCAGGCTTCATGAACTTTCAACTTAGACCTCAGCAATGTGAGGCCCACGGAAAGAACAACCTCCTCCTTTAACTAGTGTTCGGTAGCTTAGGTTCCTGTATTAGAACTTTGTTCTGGAGATATGCAATGCTATTTGCTTGTTTTGTCTTGTTTTTTGCTATCTCCAAATGTAAACTCCTTCTTTAGAGATTAAACTTGAAGTGGCTTACAGCCACTCAGGTTCTGAAAGAGACAGCAAGAATGACAGGAATAGAGAAGGACAAGGAGACATTACAGTGTCACAGGGCTGAGAAGGAGAAAAAGGAAAATAACACACCTGGTGGCAGAAGTATTGATAGAGTAGGAAAAAAACATGAGAGTGTCTGTGTCCATTGAGTGATGTGTACAAAACGCCTACTTCCCCTGCTCCTGCTACTCAAGGTGTAATCCCAGGACCAGCAGCAGAAGGTAGCAGCTTCTTAGCAATGCAGAACCTCAGGCCCCACCGAGCCCTGTGGAATGAATCTACACTTGAGTAAGATCTTCAGGTGATGAGTGTGCATGGTGAAGTCTGAGAAATGCCACGAGGACTCAGTGACAGGTAGGCAGAACATGCCCTGGGATTGGGGTTAACACCTCGTCCCTCAATTCTTCTTCCTTTTCCTGACAGCTGGTCACAGACACACAGCTGGACCCTTCCAGTCACTCAGTGGCTTCTGACTCCTTATAAATGGGCAGAGAAGCTGCTTGATTTGCTTATGTTTGGGATGCTATTGGGGCATAAATGCATAATTTATGAAAGTAGCCGTTTCAGAAGAAAAAAGAATATCTGTCTTTTTTTTTTTTTAACTATTTCCTAAGAGCCACTGGAGCTTTGTCAAAAAAGGAAAGGTTTTTCCTTTCTTTCATCAAGTATTGGTTGAGCTCATAAGGACACACACACAGCTATCATGGTGGATGGGATGAGTTTTGTCTCAGAAGCTGAAGTCAGGCCTCTTAAAGGGGGTATGGTTATATAGTTATGGTTATATATTACTCATTGATGACTGTAATTAAAATTTCATGAAACCCATTTCATGGGGTGTAAGAATTATGAAAAGAACTAATATGTATTGGTACTTTCTATGTCCCAAGTTAGGCACTTATATACATTTTCCCAAACCTTCAAAATAATGATGGACATAGATTCAATTGTCCCCATTTTACAAATGAGGAAACGGAGGCCCAGAGGAGCTGGGTAAGCGCACCAAGGTTGAACAGAGAGTGGGTGGCAGGCAGGAGTCTGAACCAGGTGACCTGCCATCCTGCCAGCGCCTGTCCTGCCACATCCATCAACATTCTGTCATGTAAAAATGAAAACCAGCCTTTTGAATACACGAGGTTGTGTTATTTCAGTGGTACAGAAGGCATGTGGATGCTAATATGGCCTTTATCCTCTTTGTTAATAGATGATTAAACAAGGTTAATATTACTGTGATGGGCCGGTGGGGGAAGCATCCATCAAAATGCCCCAACAGGCCACTTGCACACAATGCCAAAACATCAGGATGGAAGGGAGAGAGTTGCTTGGCACCCAACTGTTTCGTGCTGCCAAACACATGGACAGAGTGATGGGTGTGCAAACTGTCCCTGAGACCGCATCTAAGGAAGGTTTGCAGGAAGAACGTTGGGTTCCCATTCATTTTCAGGGTCTTCAACTTGATAACTTGTGATCGTATTTGAATTCTCTCTCTTGTGTGGCTCACTGGGTGCACAGGAGGGCTATAAAGCTGAGCAGTCAGCTGGGAATGTAGCAAAGAAAAAATAGAGGAAAGGATTGAAGAGCTGGCCCTCGGGAGAGGGGGTTAGAGAGTGACCAGCTTCCCTCTGGTATGAAGAGCCTGGAACTGGAGTCGGAAGTCCCGGCTAACATCTCATTTGGCCACTTACTCCGTCAGGGACCCCGGCAAGTGCTGCACTTCTCTGAGCAGCAGACTCTCTGCCAGCCTGTAGGCAAGAGGTGTTTACAATCTCTTTAGTTTCGTCTGCTTTCTTTGGTGGTCAGAGTGACTGGCAGGATCACTTCTTTAATCCCTAGTTTCTAGTCTATAAAATGGGGATAATATTACCAGCCTCTTAGTGCTCTTTCTTGTGAGTACTGATGATGAGAAAAGTGATTAACATGGAATGAGATGCAAAATATGGGATCCAAAATAGGTAACTGCCGGTAGTATGGTGCCATTTTTAAAGATGACAATGACAATCCTACTTAGCCGTAAGTGTAGAGAAGAATTTGTAATTTAGGGAACATCAACAGCCACCACAGAAGGTATTACCAATAACTCTGTAATGAGAGATGCAGGAGTGAAAGATTGCTGTTGCCAACTGATAGTCGCTCAATCAAAGTAGCCAGGAGCCTACTATTTCTCATCTTGTGTGTCTGGAAGGTATCACTTAGAAGCTAAGCTAGACTCTCCAGGTCAGGGTTTGAGAGTCGGGTCTGTGAACCACAGACACCAGAATAACTGGAGTGTTTGGTAAAATGAAGATTCACACGTCCTAATGAGTCACCGTCAGAAAGGAATCTAGAAATCTAAAATTTGAAGAAGCCATCTAGGTGGTTCCATGCACGCTATAGTTTGAGAAATATTAATTTAAAGCAGGGTCTCCAAAAACATACACGCATAGTGATCCTACAAAGTATACAAAGAAAACATGAATGTTTCCAATTTAAAGTTATGGTTGTTTCTTCTATTTTTAAATTCAATTTCCACATGTTTTATATTGAATAATGGCCACAGTAAAACACTATAAATCTACTATTTATTAAAAACTGTGTATGTATACAATGTCTATGTACACACACACATGTTCAGAACAATTCAGAGATGACCAATATGGAACATGGAATCTGTGGGAAGTACATCCCTTAGTCTACCTGCCTGGAATTTATCTCAGCTGAACTTCAGGCAAGAAAACATGTAAGTTCCTGGGAGGGCTGGGGGCAGGGGAATCCAGCAAATGCCTACAGTCCAGGTTTTCTGTGTGGTTGCTGAGGGGCAGCCACGTGCTAGAGGTGCCAGGTATCAGTGGGCCAGCGGAAAGCTGCTATCAATTTCATGTTCAAAGGCTAATGTATGTTCTTGTTCACACAGTGGCCCAGAGGCCCTCTGCCTAAAGATGGACTTTGTCAAATGAGGTCCCAAACTTCTCCCAAGAGGGTGTCAAGGCCATAGCTGCCAGCCACCAGCAAGCCACCAATCTGCACTGCAGCAGGTCAGAATGCTCAGAGAGCATTCTTCAAGAAGATGCGATTGATAGAATATCCCGGTTTCACCAGGTTTACACCAATGACAGGCACGACAGAGGGAAGAATACTCATGTCAAGAGCCACACCCACAGTAATAATAAACAGAGCAGCAACAAGGACAACAAAAATTGGCAGCTTCCGAAGAAACAGATCTATAAATGAAAACAAGGCAGCATACTGTAGGCTGCCTGTCTCCACTGTGAGTAGAGTTCACATACCATTACCATGGAAGCATCGAATATTGAGCTTAGTAAAGTTACAACATAAGCCTATTGGGAGAACGGAGCCCAGGAAGCATGGATGTGCATGGAGGGGCCTGCAGGTTGGGCAGGGCGAAGCAGTTGCTGTGAATAAAAGCTCTCCTCTCGTCATTCATGGCTGGAAGAAAATGGAAAATAGATAACACTTGAAACCAGAACTAAACTTCCAAAGTGACTTGGCCAGGGAACCAAGCCCCCTCTGTTCAGAACACAGTCATTTAAAGCAGGCATTCATCAAAACGGGTAAATGTTGAGTAGCTGTTTTAGTTCAGTATCCCTCTACCCAACGCTTACATATGGAGTTCTACTTCCCAGTTGAGCTGTGTTAGAAAGCAAAAACTTAAGACTGTGACACATCCAACGAGAAGCTCAAAGACACAGGGACAAGGTCATATTTTGGCAGAGAAAATTGAATGTCCCATTTTGCTTCCCACTAGGCACCCCCTGCCACTGCTGCCACCCCCCAAAAAGAGAAAGCAGCTTCCAGAACAACCCATTGTGGCTTAAAAACGCATATTCCAATCACAAATGCTTTCATGTAGTGCAAGCAATAACATTAGCTGGGCCTATCTTTTAATTACATGGTTTGACCATGCAAATATTCAAGACATTTTTAGTGAGGCAATGAATGGACTTTTATTTAAATGTGCAATATAAAGAATCCACTACATCTGCTGATCGGTGCTTCTTTCTTATTTATTGCCTTCCCTTCTCTCATGCTTCGGCCTGCCCCCACAATAAAATCCCACTTAGCACTTGCTTTTCCCAAAAAAACATCATTTTTCACCATTTTAAGATGGAAGAAAAGAGGAAATGGAAGGAGATCCCTTCTTTTTTTTTTCCCCTAGAGACTAACGCTCTTCTTTTCTCCCAAATATTTAATCATAATTATATTAAGAAACATTTATAAAAAATTAAGTAATAAAATTAAATAGGTTGGAGAAAAACAGAGAAGCAGACAGCAAGGATTAAGTGCAGTAATATAAAAAATAGATTATATTTAATGAAAATTTCCTCCGTGTTCAACATTTTTATTATACTTAATAGCGCTGGGCTTCATTTTTGTCTCCAGTAATTGTGTGTCCATAATGAATGGCCATTCTTATTCCCCCATTGAGCCCTGACAGAAATTAATAAACCTAATTCTGTAGGTTTAAGTTTAATTTTGTTGAAATATATAAAGTAGTTACATATTCACTTAGCAGCCAACTGAAATGCACTGGCCTTAAGCTTCTCAGCAACTTTATAACAAGTACATTGTTTTCTGGATCTTTCTCCCCCTTTCTTGTGCCTTCCCATTCTGATTTCAGCCAGGAGCCTGGTCTGTGATGCCTCCAGCTACAGAAGACACGCATGGCCCCAGAGGTAGAACAGTGGCCAGGGTGAATGCTGTAAAATGTGCAATTCTGTGATCTAGTCCTTCTCCAAGAACAGCTGTTAATGATTGCTAAGCATTCTCTGGTTGGCTTACAGTTTGATCAGGAGAGTACGTAATAAAAGAATGGGGGTGGGCACTGCCCAGGCCAGCCGTCCTCCTGCAATAAATAATGTGCACGGTCCGGTTGCCTGAGCTCAGAGAGGATGGGATCTCTCCTTTGGGCTTCGAGCACCAGAGGGGCCTTCCATGAGGAGTTGGCCTTGGGGGCGTCAGAAGTACGGACAGGAGCCGTATTGATTGAGGGCCACACCTGACTGGTTGACCCAGTAGTAACTGCCTATAAATGTCTTCTCCAAGAAACTCCAGCTGCATCTGGAGATCACTCCACTCACCTTTCCTTTATCCCTCCCTCAATTCATCTCTCCTTCCGCCTTTTCATTCATTCATTCATTCATCCATTCAACATGTTTGACATTTTCAGATATGCTCAGGGTAGGGATAAAATGGACAGCATAAAACAACATGAACCCAAATCTCACGAAGTTTAGCATATGTTTCTTTTAAAAGAAGGTAATTCACAGGTACACATCAAAGTGTGATGACAAGTGCTGTGTGGGAGAGGTGACACATGACAGACCGGCCCCTGACACGCATGCAAAGATCAGTAAATGCTTTCTCGAGGCAATTACAACAGGGATGAGGTCAGCACCAGGAGTCTGAGGACCTGAGGCCTGGATGGGGAGGGACCAAGAGGAGATAGGCTTTCCCAAGAAGGGGACCCACAGGCCACTCTGGGGAGTTGGGCTTTATCAAAAAAACAATGGGGGCCACCCAAGGGGACTGTCACAAGGCCCTAAGGAGGCTAGAGACTTGCTCAGAGCTGCTGGTATGGAAATAAGAAGCACTGGACAGAAAAGGGCTTTAGGAAAACTTGTTGATAGCATCCTCATTCGAAAGTTCACCAGGACGTTTCATCAATAAGTGAGCACAAACCAAGCATCCTGGCTTCAGGAGTCTTTCCCCCACACCTTATCAGACTCCTTCCCTGGAACCCTACCAACCCTGTTGACCAGCCTGGGTGCTGAGAATCCAAATAACCACACTTGGGAATTCCCTTCTAGAGTTAAGGGTCACTGCATTTAACTTATATCTACTGAAGGCCTTCTAGTAATGTCTTCAAAAGTATTCTACTAATAGACTGGAAGAGTGAAGTAATAAGAACTGTTCCAGACACAGCACACCATGGTGGTCCCATTTTACAGGTTAGATATTTAAAGGTAGATGTCAGGATTTATATGCTAGTATCCTCTACCTCGCTTTCCTCTGTTATTTCCCCTGGAAACTGTGCACATGCAATAATGGAATTGGACTGCATAGGGGACTCAGTGTGTATCAAGAGCAATCAAACAGGGCTTCAAGAAATTACAGTTGCAATCCCAGATCTTGCCTCAACTGGCCATGGGGCAAGACTTTTCCTCTCACTGGGCCTCAGTTTCCAGTGGGGTCTGATGAGATTCAGAGTTTGAGAATGAGGGGCTGGCCCAGTACGGAGGCCCTGGTTCCTGCTCCACAGTGAGGTGCTTCCCTGCTGACCCTCAGGACCGCACTGGGCCATGCTCCACCCACCTAAGCCAGCAGGGGTGAGAGACAGAGGCAGCCTACAGAGTCAGGTTTACTAGGTTTCAGTTCCAGCCACTGCGTGACCTTATATAAATGTATTACCTTTGCTGGCCCAAGTGTGTCGATCTATTAAATGTAAATCAACAAATCTGCAATTTCAGATTTCTGTGAATGTTACAGAAAATGTACAAAAATGTGTGGCTTAGTTCCTGACAAGCAAATACCAATAAGCATTATACACCATTGTGTCTTTCTTCTTTCCACCCATCCTTTCAAATATCTCTTCTCCCCTTCCTCCTTTCTTTTACCCTGCCTTTCCTTCCTCTAGGGAATAATTGCAGTAGTTCTTGACTGGTCACTTGCATACCCTCCTTTACTCTGGAATCTGTTATTCTAAGACATGAACTTCCTTTCTTTGGCCAAATGCTAATGGGAACTTCAGATTGTGGGTATGATTTTAATCCCTGGTGCAGTTCAGAGCTTTCTCAGTCTTTGATGCATCCATGGGTCTGTGTTGACCTGATTCTACTTTAGGACTCCTACAGAAGTAGGGGGCAGGCATAAGAGAGCCCCCAACTGACACCTGCCAGGAGGAAGGGTGTGACGGAGAAACACAGGGCCCCAGGAAGGAGAGAGCCTGGTCTCTGAAACCCACTCACTCCAGGCTGATCTCTGCTCCAGGCTTCTCAAGAACCAGAACCAGAATCTGCTTCTCCTGGGGCCCAACACCCTGAAGCTGCTATTTTGCTTCCCAAGGTTGTAAGTTCAAGTACATTAAGTATGTGTGTTGGGGAAACATACTGTTGATAAGAACAGGAGATTACCTAGAGAGTACTCAGCTGGCCCTACCCACCCCCTCATTCCTCTCTGAACCCTGATCTCTCCTCTGGGACCCTATCACTGCCAAGCCACAGCCTCCAGCTGGCATTGCTCTGCCTTTTGAACCACTGCAATGAAAGACCATCTTCTGATAAGCAGAGCAATTAGCTGCCTGGTTATCAGCGGTTATCAGTCCCCCTCCTTCCCTTCAACACCAAAAAAAAAAAGAGTCTAATATTCCAGAAAGTATAAGCAGTCCCTTTTCCTGAGTGGAGGGCAGATTGTGGTAATGAGTGATAGAATTTGGCGTCTATTCCTGCCAAAGAGATTTTGTTTTTTTCATTTCTGGAAGCTTGTGAAGAAGGCTTAGGAAATGTTCCTGTTTGTTTGTAGCATTGAGTTGGACAGTGGCCCTTATAGGCCTGGGCAGGGTCAACCTCGATTATTGCTTCTGCTTATCTCAGAATGGTGGTAAAAGCCAATGAATCGATAGTAAGCAGGACGGTGTTCCTAAAACTACCAGTGTGTGCATGGGTGAGATTGAATGTATAGTGAAAATACTTAAGCTAACTAGCAAGTGATCCATCCAGTTCACCTATCAGTCCATCCCTCCATCCTTCCACTTATCCATCTGTTCACACATTAGTCCATCCATCCATCCATGCCCCCACCCTCCCTCCACCCACCCATCATCAGTCATGAATCAATCCACTCATTCATTCTTCCAACCATCTGTTCATCCATTAAAAGATACCTATTGAGTACTCTAACATTTTAGGGTCTCTGCTGGCACCTTGGGATTCCACAGTGAACCAGGCAGACCCATTTCTACCATATCAAGTCCTTAGTTGGAGGGAGATATATGACCAATCAGGCAATCTAAAGAACAATGCGATGAGTCTTGTGATAGGAGTTCAAGGTGCAAGAGAATATCCAACAGATACAACTCGAGCTTGGAGTCACTAGTCACAGCCTGGCTGAGGAAACTCTTCCTGGGCAGACATCACCCCGGTTAGACCACCATGTCTAGCAGTGCAGACTGAGGCAGCAGCAGGAAGGGCAAAGGGCTCTGTCATTTATTGGTACCTGCTGCATACCAGACACTAGACATGGCTTGTCACAGGTATTTCAACAATTAGTTTTCACTGTAGCCAGAGAAAACAAAGGCACTAGGTTAGTCTTCCCAAGTATTTAGAGTAAATGGCTTCATAAATGACCTGGTTTTCTCTTGTCCCCATGCACTTACTATTCAACTTCTTCCATGAGTGCCCCTCCCCCACACCTCTCTTTGGGATTATGAGGGAGATGTAGAACCAGATGTAGAACCAGCTTTTGACACATTCTACAACCAAGGTAGATTAGAGTATGGGCTCTGGATCAAAGAAACCTAGATTTAAATTCTTCTCTAACACCTACTAGCAGTTGTGACTTTGGGCAACTTACTTAACCTCACTAAGCTTCATGTTCTCATCTACAAAATGGGGATAATAATAGTATCTATCCCAGAGTTTTATAAGAAATTAAACATGCAAAGCACTAAGTTCAATATATTATAGCTTATATAATAGCATATAATTGTTTTATACAGAAGCATACGGAAGTAGTCTTTATGGCAGTAGCCTGGAGTTACAGGAGGGGAGACAGTGAGATGCGGAGAAAAAACTTCTCAATGCTTCAGGTCCAGGCCAAACAAAGGGCCTCTGTGTATCCCTGTCCCTTAGCCTGGGGCATGTGTCAGGCAGAAGTTCTGGCCCAGAGACTGTCAGGGGAACTCAGAATGGATCCCAATCTCACATGACAAACAGATCACACCACACTGTCCAGACCTGGCTTCCCCTGGCTCCAACACCTGAGACTCTAGGTAGCCTCTTGGGGTAGCCCTGAGTCCTAATCCTCTCCCAGCCCCCTGGGCCCCTCAGACCAAGACACTGACACCTGAGAGGGCCCCCCCATCTTCCAGTCTTGAGGGTCAAAGTCTCTGGGGTACTAAAGCCACCCAGTCTTGCCTTAGAGCCCCACTCCCCCAAACCCTGCTGTGGAATGTGCTCAGAGTGGGGCACAGGTGCAGGGAGGCCACTTCAGGCAGGCCTGGAGGGGTCCTGAAGGACAGGGCCTCACTCAGGGCCCCTCGGGGGCTTTCCCTGAGGCTGTCCCCACTCTGGGCCTCCCTTTCCACTATTTTTACTCATGTAAATGTGCTTCTCAGATTCCTGCCAACACACTTGGTTTTGTAATGTTGTTTAATAACTTGAGCCACCTTAATGAAATATTCATTCCCCTTTCTCTGTCGGAGCTGTCACCCAGGTTCTCAGAAATCTCTCTCTCTCTCTCTCTCTCTGTCTCACATTTTCTAAGACAGCCCCACATGCAGAGGATCCTCTCTGAGTGAGGCTTGGGGACCCTCCACTGAGACCAGCAGAGGGGCTGTGGGCACATTCCTCCATAGAGGGGAGGCATGGGGGGCGCTGGTCCCCGGCTCCTCCTGAGGACACTGCGAGCCCTAAGTAGAATGGCAGAGGCAGAATCTTTGAGATGAGACCCCAGCATAAACCCCCCATTCCAGGAAATGGAGAGACTTTCCCCTGGAGATTAGCATTCTGGCTAACACAGCAGGCCGGGTAAATGCAGCCCAGCGGCACAGGAGCGGGCTGAGGCTGAGGGAAGAGTGCCACCTGTTGAATGCTCACCATAGCGTGATTCTTCAGCCTCAGGACCTCATACTTCAGATGCAGCATGTCCTCTGCCCATTCAGGCTCGGAACTGGAGAAAGCCAGGTGGTCCTGACTGCATGGACCTTCGGCAGTAAATTATGCATCTGGAAGATGAGGCTGTTGTCCTGAGCAGCCTCCTACTGCTCAGAGAGGGGAGTTGACGTGCTCCAGTTGCAAAGCCAGTCCCGAGCCCCCTGCCCCCCACCCGCTCTCATTCTGACATTCACCAGGAACACTTTCTACCCTACCACTGTCTTTAGATGCTGTTCGCATTTTTTACTAAAGTATTTTTAATACCGATAAAATACAGAAAATTCCTAAGTGTAGAGACTGAGGAAACATCGCAGAGTGAACTCACCTGTGGAATCAGCATTCAGATTAAGAGTCAGAACACAACCAGTTCTCCTTCCCCGTCACCCTCCCTTCTAAGGGTGACCAGTATCCTGGCTGCTAATTCCATAGCTCAGTTTCACTTGTTTATGAGCCGCATACAAACTGAAGCATACCTGCGGCATCGTTTCGCTCACTGTGTCGCATTTGTGTGATATATCCTGCCTCTGTGGTATGCGGAAACGTATCTTCCTAAGGTGAGAGGCAGAATTATATCTGAGAATTGAAGAGACTTCAGAAATTGTCAGATTGAGTCTTGTCATTTTTTAGTGAGAGAAGGAGGCTCAGAGAGGGGAAGGGATTTGCCCAAGGTCACACAGCTTGCTCAGAGGTCTCTCCCCTAGATGATAAGGCTCCTGCACTAACAGCCACAGAGAATGGTCTTGGTACCCAGGCCAGGACTAAGGACTGGTCTCCCCCAACAAACCTCAGAGCTTGGGAGGTCTTTAATGGGTTCCACCTAACACTGCAACATGCTCACTATACTCATGCAACAAACACTCAAGTATTTGCTGACTGAATGAATGGATCTCAGTACCTGGCTGCCCTCATTCAGAAAATGGAGATCATAGCGTGGTTACTGCTTCTCTCACCAGGTGTGAGGAGAGTAGGTGAGACATAAGTGGGGAAGTGCAATGACCTTGGTCACAAATGTGAGCGTCCACTGCTCACACCCGCAGGCTTTGGAGTGATGCTGGCCTGGGTTCCATTTATAACCACAGCATTTCTGCATTGTGTTAGGTGACCGTTTCAGCCTCAGTTTTCCAGCGTGTAAAACAGCAATGCTTCTGTGAGCATCAATGAGACCAGGCAGCTAAGTGCTTAGAAAGCACACAGCAATTTGGCAGCTATTATAATCCTTTTTATGACAATAAACATATTTCCAACCTGGCGACCAGCTCAGTTAACACACTCCCTACCAAGAAACACCGACATGTCAACATGGCGCCCGTGGGTGACAGATCGTCAACAGTGAGGGGTAAACTTCTCCATAAGGAACTAGAAAAGACAAGAGGTGTGGAGTTGAGTTTCATTCCTCCTATCCATCTAAGGCTTCATATCCCCTGAGACCCAGCTAGAATCCCGCAGCCTGGAAGCCATCTTCTCCATCAACCGCTCACTCTGATCCCTCCCCTAAGAACCCCCGTAGCCCTGTTGCCACCGTTCAGCTTTATGGTCACTGCCTGCAGTTGGGGGCATTGTTCCACTCACACGCTCACGTGCCCACCAAGCCTAACCTTTCACCTCTGCTGTGAGCTCAGTGTCCTGGTGAGGGGGTCGCATCACAAACCTGGCAGGTCTGGGGAGGCTGTGATCTGTGGGGTGACTACCTGGTCTCTCCACTGCACATTGGCACCCCTGTTTTTTCCTGATCGAAATAAATACGAAAGCGAAAATAAAAATTCCCCCTGACCCCTCCACCCATAGATGATGACTTTAACCCTTCACAATATCACCTTCTAATCTTTTAGCTAAGCACATTTTATAATAGAGCTGAGATTCTTTTTTATAGCCAGTTTTACTTCTAGACTTTGTTCACTTGATGCTATATTGTTTGCATTTTCCCAAACTACTTAATACTGTTTTTTAATAACAGTCTTAATGGTTACCATAAAGACATGTCAAGGTTATTCCACAATTCTTCTTTATTTGGATTTTTTCTAATGTTTTGACACAAACAAATTCTGCTTCACGAGGATAGACTTCCTGAGTTGGGATCAACTAGACAAGGAGCTTTTAATTATTATGTTTTTAATTGAGGAATAATTGACATACATTATATTAGTTTCGGACATGGGCGTAATGATTTGATATATTGCAAAATGATCACCACCTTAAGTCTAGTTAACATCCATCTCTCTGCATAGCTACAGAATGTTTTCTTGTGATGAGATCCACTCTCTTAGCAACTTTCAAACATGCAATACAGTGTTACTAACTATTGTTCATTATTTTAATTTACATTTCTTTAAATAAAATAAAAGAAAAGCCACGTTCCTATTACAAACAGGCTCAGCCCCAAACTTTGCAGCAGAAAAAGAGAGCACCTTCCGAAGGTGACCTTGCCCACACACCTGTCCACTTTTGTCCCTGGACACACACATCCATGCCAAAATACTTGTAATTGTCTCCAACATGCACAGATACTCATGCCAAGGCTTCTGAAGATGCCTCTTTGACCAGAGGGACAGACTTTCCCTCTGCTGAGCTTAGCCACATTCTCATCTTTTCAAGAATCAAATATCACCTTCTGTCTGTGAAGTTTTTTCACTGAGCTTCCAAGCAAAATGAGCCCCACAGCCCTCCTAACACACACTCCTAGATGTTCCCATTGCAACCTGCCTGTTAAATAATAATAAATTATACTGCTCATAATAGTAATCAAGATGTATCAAACATTTAGCATGTGCTCAGACAGTATTCTAGGCACTTTTCATGGATTATCCCAGCATTCACTGCTCTGTGGCTTAAAGATCAGTTAGTATGTACATTTGCTCCCCTGCCCCTGACCATGAGTGATCTCAGGGAGTGGACTGCCCATCTTCATCTTAGCCTTCCCGGTAGCCAGCACAATGCCTGGCACAGCAAATATTCCAGAAACGAATATCTGAACCCACCCTCTCTGTATAACTCAGCCAATTTAGGGCTGTATTAAAAATGGCTAGGGAGTTGGGGCAAGATAATCTGGATGCAAGTCCCATGGCACACTTCCCACACCCCCAGAGGGACAGATCAAGGTAAGACCTCCAAGAAGTCTTGAAGGTCATCATGATGCCAGCAGCCCCTCCCTTTGGTTCAGAGCCCTACTGCTCAGAGACGGTAGGGTTAAAAAGAGAGAACACACACACAGAGACAGAGACAGAGACAGAGGGAGGGAGGAAGGGAAGGACAGAAGGAGGGATGGAAGGAGGGACGGAAGGAGGGAGGAAGAGAGAAAATTTAATCTGAGCCACTGCTTATTTAAAAATTGATAGGAACTAACTGAGCCACCCAGAACTAATTAAATTAATAAAACTTTTATTGAACTTTAAAACAAAAATCAACTTTTAAAAAATTTCCTTCTTTCATTGAATCCAAAAATAATGAAATTCTTTTTTTTTTTTTAATAAATTAAATTGGGTGGTGGTCAGCTCACTCCTTTGGAACTCAAAGTATTAGTTCTAAATCGGGATCTTTCTCTGGCTTCAAGTACATAAATAGTGTTTCCCCATTTAAAATAAAAACAATATCTTGATATGTAATATAAATAGTTTCTTTGCCATTCAATGACACTGTTAAAACGCTTTGTTTCATTATTTGTCTGTCTGTCTGGTGGTGTGATAGGAAATGTTGAGGAACCAGCCTTAGTGGGGGAAGGGGCATGTACCGACTTGCGTCTTCTGCCAATTTCTGTGACATAAATTCTCCCATAATATCTCATGGTTTCAAACTACGAAGAGAACTGATGACAATGAACATGGCGTTGGGAGGAAAGCTGCACACTCTGCTCCCATGAGCCGGAGTGAGGTGGCCCTGGCCCACCGCTGAGTCCTCCTTTAGGAGTCTGATTCTGCCCACATTATCCAATTAGAGTATCACCAACGAGGCATGCACACGGGAATACGTGGCAAGTGTTTCTTTGCGGGGGGTGATGATCGGGGTGTCTATTTGCTTATAGTTTTCAATTATAGTTTACATTCAGTGTTACTCTGTATTAGTTTCAGGTGTACAG
Source organism: Micronycteris hirsuta (assembly GCA_004026765.1). NCBI lineage: Eukaryota > Metazoa > Chordata > Mammalia > Chiroptera > Phyllostomidae > Micronycteris > Micronycteris hirsuta. Next base: position 6,023 of record PVJI01015001.1, on the reverse strand, counting down.
CGCAGTGGTTAGACAATCATATACTCCACACAGCGGTCGTCCCAAGATTCCAAGCCTGTGTGGCACTGCACTGGTTATCACAATGTCAGTGGCTCTGTCCCCCAGGCTGTGCTTTGACAGGGCTTCTTCGCAACGGCAGCGGTCACTGCTGCTTCGACCCAGACAATATACTTAGGTGTAGAATGCTATTAGGTCAAAAGCAATTTTTTTAAGGGAGAGAGAAAAACAAAACAAAACAAAAATCCTCAAGTTCTGGTTTATTAGTGGCCCGATAACAATTTTTTTGGCTTTATGGGGCATCAGTCTGTCCATTTTCCCTTTATGTTTTCCTTTTGTTTTCAAAATCAAGTGAGTGCTTACTATTGCTATAATTCAAAGAAAACATTGAGTTCCTTTTTCTTCATTCCACCACCCTCCCCATGCATAATTACTAAAAAACTCAAAACAAAATACACCCAAGTTTAATTCCATGAAAAGATGTTGAAACATCAAAGAGTCATCTTTTGTAAAATTTATGCTTCGTTTCTAGATAAAATCCCCAGAGGTCCTGGCCAATCATATTAGTTCTTAGTTATGCAGGCCAGAGAATGGAAGAGAAAGGGTGAGTATAGGCAGTGCAGAGAGATGAAGGTACTTACCAATTTCAGATCACTTAGAATAACTGTAACTGTACTGGGGGTGTATGTAATTTTATTCCATCCTTAAAATGCTGTTTGTTGGCTATTATTACTCTGTTTTTAATGGACAGGATGAGGTGCAATTTTACTACATGGCTACGGCCATACGACTAGTGAGTGGTGGAATGGTATCCAGATCCACTCTTCTTTGACTGCCAAGTCCAAAATTGTCCCACGATTCCACCCTCTCCTTTAAAAGCAGTCTAAAAATCATTGCATCCAAGTTGCTGAGTCTTCCCCTAGAAATCCCATCTTTAGGGCTCGTCCCTTCTCCTCTCGTAACCAGCTTCTCTCCCTTGCCTTCTCCCCATTGCCCAGCAGGACAGAAAGCAGGTGCAGTCTCCCTTCACTTACCTCATCCCGAGACATTCAGAATTAGGAAATCTCTCCAAACCAAGACGGAAAACCCTCCTCTACCACAGAATCAAGAAGCATCCCAACATCTCCTGCCTCCGCGTAGTCTCTCTGGGAAGTCTGGGTTTCCACCCAGGAAGCCAGCACCCTAGCCTGAGAAAACAGGTGTCTTCTACCTGCTTCCCTGGCACACTCAGATGCCTGTGTGCAGCGAACTGCTGAGGCACATAGGTACATCTGCTCACAGCTTCTAGGTTAGCTCAGGTTTGTCAGTTAGACATGACCATACCAAAATCTAGAGGAACCTAGCATTTGATGATGCTCTATAATATGCTGAGCACTTGACATCCATAAGGTAACAGCCATATATGCAATTACCTATTTACTTTAGTTGTAAGGCAAAAATCATATCTATGGTATCAAAGCTCATATAAAAATATAAGGTAAAAACTATCTTTGGTCAAGTCATGTCACTCCTCTATTCAAAACCCTATCATCGAACAGAAAAACCAAAGATCTTACCATGTCCTGTGTGGCAGGTTTTATTTTTTAAGGTGGCCACAATAACATCTCCTGTCCCATATGATCTTCTAGAATATTGCTACTCCCCTATAAAGAGGTGGAGTCTATGTCCCTTCCTCTCAAAACCAGGTGGCACTTTGTGACTCTCTGGACCAACAAAATATGGTGAAAGTCACACTATGTGACTTCTGAGGCTTGGTCATAAAAACACTCTGCACTTCTATCTTGTTCTCTTTAGACACCCACTCTTGGGACCCAGCCACCACTATGAGAAAGTCCAAGCAGCCCAAGAAGAGGAGCGCAGCATTTGCTGAGTTTCCAGCCAACACCCAACACCAGCCTATCAGCCATGTATAAGAATCATCTTGAAATTCTCCAGCCTCCCAGCCAGTGGTTCCAGCCAGTGCAACATGGAGCAGCAATGGACCGTCCTGGCTGAGCCCTACCCAAGCTACAGACCTGCAAGCAATGAAACGTTGTTTTAAGCCCCAAGTTTGGGGTGGTTTGTTACACAGCACTAGGTAAATAAAACAGCCTACAGGATTCTGTATGAACTGGCCTCCTGTTAACTCTGATATTTCTCTCCAGGCATTCTGTAAGCTCTGTACGCTCTGTCCTCTGTACTCAACAAACGTGGAAAGCATGGCCACACTTAATTTCTTCCAATGATGTTTTATAGTTTTGTGAGCAAAGTTCTTGCACATATTTTGTTAGATTTTTTCCTAAGTACTTAATGTGTGTGATGCTATTGCTAATGAATCCTATTATCCTAATTTCATTTTCTAATTACTTGTTGCTGGGATATAGGAATACAACAGATTTCTGCATGTTGACTTCATATTTAGCAACCTTGCTAAATTCACTTATTAGTTCTTCCAGTTTATTTATAGAGCCTTTTAGATTTCTACTTTCCAATAATGTTGCCTGCTAATGATAGTTGTTTTTCTTCCTTTCTTATCCTTAAATTTTAAATTTTCTTTTCCTTCCCTTATTGAACTTGCTGGGACAGGCAATGTGACACTAAAAAGAAGTAATGATAGTGACATTCTTCTTTGGTTCCCAGTCTCAAGGAAAGGCTTTAAATATTTCACCATTAATTGTGTTATTCAGTGTAGGTTTTGATGGTTTATTTCGTAAATACTCTTTATCAGAATAAGGAAGGCTTTTCCTCAGGCCAACTCAACAAGTGTTTGCTGGTCACCTATTATGTCCTAGACACTACCCTAGGCAAGGAGAATTTAAAAATGAATGAAATTCTATCCCTACTCTGAGAAATCCACCAGATAGGGTGCAAAATAGATAAATAAGTACACAGCATGGCCAGGGGGGATAGGAAAACAACTCACTCTGTCCCGGGGAGCTCGCAAAGGCTCTCAAAGCACAGAGCATTATAGGACTGTCTATAAGAAGGGGATACATGATGTTCTAGTTAAAAAGGATCACATGTAAGAGCTACTCCCTTACAAGCTCTCTTCTGGGTATACATCGATTCATGTGGACTTCATTTTACAGAGCCAGAAGATTACCCTAGATTTCTGTCTGCGCACATCACATTTGGATAAATCTAATATTCTGAAGTATCCTTCGAGGAAGTTGTAATTGAAAGAAAATAGAATCCCATGATAAATATTTTTAGTGGCAATTCTTGAGTTCTATGTACCCGGTTTTCTAAGAATGCTATAGGAGCCAAAATGCTGAGAAGGAGACTGTGCTTTTACCTCTCAAACCTGTTGTCAGCTCTCTTTCCATTTCCTTATGGGCTGTATTTGCAAACAATGCCACAGGCAAAAAGGCAAAGCTGACTTAGAGCAAGTAACACAATGTGTGGTTTAGAAGTATTTACCTTGTGTAATCATGATACGTATTAAGTGTTAAATAAATTCTTGTTGATTTGGTTTGGCCTGGCTGCATGCATAGCCTACCAAAGAATATAGTCTGGTCAGAATTCTACCACCTTGGGCCAAAGAATGAAAGGCATACAAATCAAAGACCAAGTACAGTGGAATCTTTCAGTTTTAAAGTTTAAAGTCTTTTCTTTAAAAAAAGGTATTTGAGAGCAAAAATAGGTAACATTTCAGAGTGTATTTCATAAGAGGAGTCATCAAGCTAATATAATGTACCATGGGACTATTTTACTGAGAGCGCCTCAAATAACTGGAGCTTTGCAAATACACTGAAAGGTTATGTACAGTTGGCCAGGGACTTACCTTCTGCAGAAAAAGAACAAGGTGAATCCTCGTTGCGTTCTTGTCCAAACATCTAGATTTGCTCTGAAAGAAGAGAATAAAAGAAAGGTGGATTCAGAGCAGGAACCACAAACACAGGTCTTTGGCTTGAGGAAGTCTGGAGGTACAGCTAGTATCCCATCCATATCCCATATGCCTTTGCAACACCTGCCAGCCAGACTTCCCAGGCCAGCATTTACCTCTCTTTGCTCCAGAGCTTTCCCTGTAAATCGGAGTCCATTCCATCCCACATGCTAAAGAGTTAACGCCCCAGGTAAGCCCTGACGGAGGACTGTTGGAAGTTCCTGGCTCTCCCACAGGTGGGAACTCTGAGCAGAGTTCCACATTCGTTCTCACATTTCCCCTGTAGGTAAACTCTTTACCCACAGAGGTAATTTGATATCTTATTTTCCCATCCTTCTACCAATGTTTCCTAGAATCCCTTCCAGGATAAACTATTTCATTTGGATTCTTGTCTCAGGGTCAAATTCTTGGGGAACCTGAACTGACATAGCTTATATTGGACTTAAAGGACATCAGTATTCATCCCCCAATTTTTTTTTTTGTTGTTTTTGGTAAGAGGATGGTGGCAATGTCCTACAAAAAAAAAAAAAAGTCCCTCACTGTCTAAAGGAGCTCACACATTCTGCAGGAGGGTCATCAAGGACTTACAGCAATTATCTGGACAAGTCAAGTCAAAGGCACTGTCAACTAAAATTGTGGCTCATTGGAGCACCAGCGTTGTTCTTTGCTTGACTTAATTGCCTAATTGCCTCAGTTCTCATCTTAGTGTGCACAGACCTGGAGAAGAACAATTAATGAGCTAACGTGAGGGGAACCCATCGCTGTGGCTTACGGCTGAGAGGGAGACGTATCCATGTCAAAGACTGCTATCCAGGGAGAGTTTCTCAGGGGGCGAACTTTCCCTTTCAATTATGAGCACCTGAAAAACCATGCTAAAAATTGCTTTCTATGAAATCAAGCCATGGGAATTAAACTTTGGGGAAAACAGTTAAATTTTTAGCCTTGGAGCCCTCTGTCTGCTGCATTGGAGATTTCCAGAGCATGTCAGGCATAGCTACAGGACGCCATAGGAGTCTTGCTTTTGATGTTTCGGGAAATTCAGTGAACATTTCTCTGTGTGTGAGCAAGCTGTGTAGCTTTTAGAAGAGAATTGCATTTAAATTTCATGTTCATTCCTGTTACAGAGAAATCACTGTAATAAGTGAGAATCTAGTTTTAAGCTTTTTAAGTTCAAATGAGAATGTTATGCAGAAAAGTTCCCAAATAATTAGTGAGTGCATGTCAGGACAGTCCCTTAATCCAGGAACAGAGTGGCTTGCCCCTAACTATGAGATTCAATGTTGTCGCATGAAGGATAAAAGATCAACAACACTGCTAAGTAGGAAACCGCCACTTAGTTTGGTTCTTGTTTAAATTAATTGCTAGATCTCTTTCAGTTAAAGAGTGAATTTAACTCTTTCATTTTCTTTACTACTAAGCTTATCTCATTGGGCTTACAGAAAAAATAAATAACACCTTTCCACATTAGTCACCATTATTTCATTTAAATATGATTAAGATCAATCAATATAACATTGATGAGTGTGGTTTAACTCTAATAATTCCAGTATTATTTCTAGTATATTCTCTTTATTTAAAAACAAATAGCCCTGGCTGGTGTAGCTCAGTGGATTGAGCGTGGGCTTGTGAACCAAAGGGTCGCCGGTTTGATTCCCAGTCAGGGCACATGCCTGGGTTGCGGGCCAGGTCCCCAGTGAGGAGAATGTGAGAGGCAACCACACATTGATGTTTCTCTCCCTCTCTTTCTCCCTCCCCTCTCTCTAAAAATAAACAAATAAAATCTTTTAAAAAATAGACAAAAAATAATTTCCCTTATAAGGAGAGCCTGCTGGTATTAGATCTTTAGCACCAGGGATTTCTGTTTTGTTGTTTTGCTTTTTAAGCATGACCCCAAACAATGAATTAGTACCTTCTTTCTATGTGTAAAATGCTTTTGCCCAAACTAATGCATGTGGCTCAAAATCTCCAGCTAAGGGTTTGGCTCAGGGATGACCAGGAAGGTGTTCTACCAGAATGAGGTCAGATTCAGAAAGTGTTCAAATCGGACAATCCATATTAAGTTTTCTTACAGCTTCTTAATCACGTCATGCCCTTACTCACCTTGGGGTTTTCTTTCTGCTCTACTCTTTGCCTATTATACTGCCTAGCCCACAATCTCCTC
>PVJI01015000.1:0-42481 GCA_004026765.1 Micronycteris hirsuta | reverse complement strand
GTAGCCATCCAGGTTTCCCAACACAATTTGTTGAAGAGGCTATTTTTATTCCATTTTATGCTTCTGCCCCCTTTGTCAAAGATTAATTGCCCATAGAGACTCGGGTTTATTTCTGGGCTCTCTATTCTGTTCCATTGCCAGCCTGTTTTTATGCCAGTACCAGGCTGTTTTGATTACAGTGGCCTTGTAATATAGTTTGATATCAGGAATTGTGATCCCTCCTGCTTTGCTCTTCTTTCTCAAAATTGCAGCTGATATTCGGGGACGTTTATGGTTCCATACAAATTTTTGAAGTGTTTGTTCTATATCCGTGAAATATGTCATTGGAACTTTGATAGGGATTGCATTTAATCTATGTATTGCTTTGGGGAGTATGGACATTTTGATGATGTTGATTCTTCCAATCCATGAGCATGGTATATGTTTCCATTTGTTTGTGTCTTCCATGATTTCTCTCTTCAGTGCTGTGTAGTTTTCTGAGTATAGGTCTTTTACCTCCTTGGTTAGGTTTATTCCCAGGTATTTTATTTTTTTTGTTGCTATATCAAATGGGATTTTTTAATCCCAAACATAAAAGACTTTTTTAAGCTGAAAAGCACCTGACACATATTAGTTATGCCAATTTTGGTAGGAAGCCCACAAATCCCTTTTGATGGATTGAATAAAGGGAAATGAAATGTGCCTGGTGTGAAATATATTTAGGTACTATCATTAATGATGACTGAAAAAATACTGATCCTGAAAAGAATCCCCACCCAGTGCAGGCTATTTTATGCAAATAATCACAAATAGTGTGTCTAACAGGGCTTGAGGTCTTATTTATTTAGATTGTATCATCTAAATGTTGATACTATCAATGTGGTTCCCTGATTAACAGCATCTATGTCTTTAGGACACTGGTGAGAAATGCAGAATCCCAGGCCCCAACCCAGACCTGCTGCATCAGAGTGTGCACTCATCAAGATCTCCAGGGGACTTGTGCGCATGTCAAACTTCGAGAACTGCTCTAAAACCCATGTCATATGTAATTCATATTCCTCAAACATAAAGCAAAGTAACTATTAGTAAACATTCTTTCATCCAAGACATGTGATATTGGAAAACCCTAAGCTTTAGAGTTTGACAGATCTGCCTTTTAATCCCATATCTACCTGGTAGTTACCTAACATGGCACCACACCAAACTAGATGATTTACTTTGTGATGCCTCAGTCTCCTGGCCTGCAAAAGAGATGATAGTATTTAAGGTGCATGGTTCTAGAAGAAGACTAGAGATAATGCACATAAACCAATAGGCATATATCAGTTATTCAGAAAAACGCCTTGGATTCTGCATTGCTAACAAGTGCCCATTCAAGTCCTTCATATCTGATTGGTTAATCACGGTAGAGAAAGAAATCAGGTTTTCCAGGGGTTCAGGGATCACTCAGGGTGCCAAGGACTTTTTGGTGTAAATTCCCTCCAGGAGGAGGTGCTTTATGACCTGGGGGCGGAGAGGGATTTGATGCTCACTTTGAACGTGCCAGTTTCCTTGAGGAAGCCTCTGAGTTTCTCTGTAGCCCCAGCCTTCCTTTGGAGAGATGTAGCCACCCTTGAGACCCAGCATATGTTGCACCAACACCGCCTCTGTCTCAGAGGTCATGGGCCCCTCCCTCCAGGCAAAGGCACGGATCGGCAGAGCTCCACGTGGGAAACCCCTCCTCTATGCTGCCTGGTCAGGCGCCACTGAGCAGCAGCATTTCATTCTTGCACAAATTGTTGTCGCTTGATTTTATCATTTAGATCTTTTAAGCATCTTTTCAATGCCAACAAAAGTCAGTGCCGCCTTCTGGGGGAAGTCATCAGTGTATTGGTAATGAACTCTGTCATCAGCATAGACTCTGGGGAAACAGAGGCACTTTGTTCCCAAAGCTCACACGATGTGACCCGCTCACTGTGTGAAATGTTAATATTTTGCTTCGTGCTTGGCACCGGGTGCCGCTGCCAACGAGAAAGCTTTGGGGGAGTTTGCTGTACATTTTGGGAAAGCTGCGTGGAGCCAGGCCAGATGTCAGTGTGTGAATCAGAGTGCTTCTGTAGAATTCGTGACTGTTCACTTTATTCTTCAGCAACTCCGTGGAAGCCGAGACATGCACATTTAGAGAGAATGGCACTTGCTTTCTTGTCCTCAGTCAGAGGATATCATGTGGCATGTCGATGTGGAGGCAGTCAATGATTATTACCCCCCAACTGCGGGGAAGTCCCCATGTCACGTCAAATACCTTCCTCAGGTGCAGTAGCTTCACCCACCTTCCTGAAGGAAGTATTGAGTTGGCCAAAAAGTTTGTTTGTTTTTTCTGTAAGATGGTTCTAGTAACCCTTCATTGTTGTTAATTTGATTTTAAACAATTTTATTAGATTGTATTGTGACAGCTGTCATATCAGTGTGCATTTAAAAAAATCTTATCAAAATTGGTGAGTTTTTGTGTAGCCATTTTAATACTGAAAGTGGAAGAAAATATATAACATTTTCAGCCTATTATGCTTTATTATTTAAAGAAAGATAAAAACGCATCTGAAAAGCAAAAAAAAAAAAAAAAAACGATTTGTGTGCAGTGTATGGAGAAGGTGCTGTGACTGATCAAATATGTCCAAAGTGGTTTGTGAAGTTTTGTGCTGGAAATTTCTCTCTGGATGATTCTCCGTGGTTTTCAAGATTTGGCAATTCTGTTTTTATCCTTTCCTTCTTGTGCTTTTCGATTTTTTAACATTTCACTGAAATAAAGATAATCTCTGGACTTATTGACTATCATATAAAGAAATATATTTATGTATAAATTAGTTGTAAATAGATATATTTATTGAATTTTATTATATATAATTATATATTCTATAACATAAAGATTAATACAATATTTATTCTAACAATATAGATATAATAGATTAGTACATATAATTATATTTATTCTATAACATGAAGAATTAAAATATAAATTTATATTATACAATATATGTATGAATGTATAATTTACTTAAATATTATAGGATAAAATATAAAACAACTGACCCAGTACATGGCAAATGTTTTGTTCTTTTTCTTCCAATCCTTTATAAGAATGTTTTAATAAATTCCCCATGTGGGGCACACATTATTTTCACCAAATTTGGAGAAATGGTCAAATTTGAGAAAAGCGTCTGGAGTGAAGGCGAAGCAGACTGGATTGGGATGCTGAGAACAAAAAAGCAGAGATCTTCTCCAAAGAGAGATGGTCTCTAAGCAGGTCAGGAGGAGGGACCAGAATGAACTATTTTTTTTTTTCTTTTTGTTTTTCTTTTTCTTTTTAACAGTTAGGAAGTACAGTTCAATAACAAAGCAGAATTGTCAAATCCCATTACAACTGAAAACAGGTAGCTGCTCTTGGTTACTATTCAATATGAAGGAGGTAATGGCAGGAAGCTATTAAAATAAGAAGCATAAATTTAATAGTAATGACCTGTGTATTTCTAAAATTCTTTGGCAATTTAGAACCAAATTTAGATACATATGGAAGTGCACTGATGTCTGTAAATTGCTTGAAAGTGCATCTAAAAATAATACGGATTGGTGAATAGAGCGATGGTTGGCTAGATAATGTACATAATTAACCAAGTGTAGTTCACACACTAATCAAAGACTTTTACTCTATGGGTATTTACCGTAAATTTCTTTCATCTTAGACTGTGTGTTTTGAAATTTTCACAGTAAAATATTGGAAAAAAGTGATCTTACAGACTTGACCTAATGCAGTTAGCTTTGAGGCTTTAGGAGCTGGTCATTATCTTCCTAATTTCTTTCCAGAGAAAACTGAGGCTCAAATAAGCGGTATACATGGTAGTAGGTGTGCCCAACTTATTGGGACGTGGTGGTGAGGTGAAAGGAGAGGGATTCTAACTCTGGTTCCCAGCAAAGAGGTCCAGAGAGGTTGGGTTGCTTGAGTGGAACAAGTTCTGGCTTTGTAATTGGTCTACATCCCAATTCCATCTCTATGTCTGTGTGATCTTCATTTCAACTGTGACATCTGACGTCTTCTGTGTTCTGAGCTTCAGTTTTCTCATCTGTCAAGGGTCGAACAATGCGTAACATTCATAAGGCTACTTGTGAATATTAAACAGGATAATCTATGCAAATAGTGGTAAGCTATATATTATGTTAAACCCCAGATGTGTATCTGGTCCCTCCATTCTCGAAGTATTCCAAAGCAAGAAGAAATGTACCTAATTTAGGAGAAAGGAACTAAGATGTTAATATTCTTGGATTTTGCATTTCCAAGGCAAATGTGGGTTTCTTGTTTTCACAAAAGTGCTTCACGCTATGGATAGAGCCCTTTGTTTTGTGTCTTACGGTTTGATGAAATAACTAATGACATTTTTTGCATTTTAACCTTTTTAGTCACATTTGCATTACTTCTGCTCCCCAAATCTGCAAGTTTAGCACTTTACATTTTAGTATCAATAGCACGTTTCTCTTCCTCTGTTTTCATTTCTGTTTAAATTCTTCTCCATGATTTTTAATAAAAATGTTAATTAAGATCCAACTCAAAGCTGACCTCATGTTGCCTTATTACTCAGCACACTAAGCTTCTCCCTGCCTTCCCCTCCAAGCACCACTGCCTGTAGCTAAAGGTGAAAGAACTTCCCGTTTGATCAGGGATTTCATTTAACCTCTTTGTCAGGTCTTGGTTCTGATGACTTGAAGTTTATTTATGGTGAATGGGAAAAGAAATCTGGCCTGAATTTGCAACACTGGCTCAAAATTGCTGACGTAAATAATCTAAAACTGCGTCATCCGTTGAATTGCCTTCATCTGTTAGACATGCAGCCCACTTCTATTTCTTTCTCCATGATTTCTTTCCCCTTTTACTCCCCAGCTGTTGTGGTCTTAGCCTCCTCAGTTCATTCCCCCTCCCCTGCAGCCCCCATTCAGACGCTTTCAACACGGGTCAGAATCAGCTGGGGCGCTGGTCCACAGATTTAAACCAGGGGTTCTCCATTGAAGCTGCACACCCCAGCACCTTGGGGAATATATAACCTGGGACCACCAACCCCCAGAGATGCTGTTTGGATTTATCAGGGTGGTGGTCACACTTTGGTCGTTTGAAGAGCTTTCTAGGTAATTCTCCTGAACAGGCAAGGTGGCTCACCACTGAGCTACTGAATCAAATTTTTCATAAGTGGGTAAAGCAAGGCATAAACACCGTGCTAACAAGTACCCTCACCCCAAGTGTTTCCTATGTCTAAAACATATGAGACCAACTGGCCTTGATGATCGTTTCTAACATGAGGAAAATCAGAGTGTCCGCATGACAGCGTTGTTGTGAGGATTAACTGTTTAAAACTACATGCCAGTACCTTAGGGCATTGTTTATTTATTTTTTTATTTTTCCTGTTTCTTTTTTTTAATTTTATTTTTTTTGTTCAATTACAGTTATTTGCATCCTCTCCCCTCCCCTCCTCCCTTCCCCTCCAGCCCCACCTCCCCCCCCAGCCTCCCTCCTCCCCCTTAGTTCTGTCCATGTGTCCTCTACCGTGATTCCTGAAAACCCTTCTCCCATTGTCCCCTCCCCCGTCTCCCCTGGCTATTGTTAGACTGTTCTTAATTTCAGTGTTTCTGGTTATGTTTTGCTTGCTTTCTGCTTTTGTTGGTTATGATCTGGTTAAAGGTGAGATCATATGGTATTTGTCCCTCACCGCCTGGCTTACTTCACTAGGGCATTGTTTAATGTAAGTAATCCTTGTCATTGTTATTATTGCTTCATCCCTTATGATATGAAACCTTTTCATTTCTCTGAGGAAAATATTCTCGGAGGGGTAATTAATCCAAGGTTGTACCTAATCAATAGCGGAAGAAGCAAGTGGTCTTAGGAATTTTGTCACATAATCCACTTCTTATTCCACTTTGTATCCCCATCACAGTATGCCATTTATTTGCTTTAAATAGTAGGTTGCTATATAAAGCAACCCCCTGACATCAGCAATTGTGAGAAACTGCAAGAAATTAGGACATTTCAATACAAAGTGTCACATCTTTTATGTCTCTGTGCCTTAGCTCATGCTGTGACTGGTATGGCTTTTAGTGTTTAGCAAAATTTTCTTTTGGGTTCATTTCAAGTGTCACCTCCTATATGGTCCCTTATCTGAGGAAAATCTGGTGTTTTCGCTAATCTTTCTTTTCTAGATCCCACAGCAGAACCTTCTAAATGTCTTCATTATATTGTAGAACTTACAATACCCATGGCATATTCTATCTCCCCTGCTTTCCTGTGCTGGAAGGGTCCTCGTTAATATGAAATTTACATGTTAATGACTCCAACTATTTATTGGCACTGTGTCCCAAACACAGGAGGTGGGTAATGAACACATTTTTGTTGGGCGAATGGATAAATGGCTTGTTGGATAAACTTATGAGTAAATAATGGAATGCATTTTTGTTCTTGGGTTTGGTCTTTATTTATACAAGCTCAGTTACCTAGAGGCATAGGGTAGTGACTGTCAGAGACACAAGTTACTCTTAGAAGTTGTATTGGCCTCTGGTTTTTCCAACCGCCTACTTCTCACTGCTTGTACAACCAGCTACTCTGAAAGTAGGGGACGAAGGACAGAGCCCTGAGAACTGCTGTGAGGGACAGTCGGTGGTCAGAGTTAAGGTCTTAGAAAAGTCACATGGTCTCTTTGGAGCTCTTCTCTGACATGACGTTGATGGACCAGATCCATGTTTTTTCCAACTGTGATATTAGAGAAATTTAAAATTTTATGAGATGAAATAAGGTTTGCTATTGAAAAAAATAATGATGGTTCTTTTTTAACCATAGAAAAAGTTGCTAATGCACGTGATTTTTAAATTTTGAATTTTTTTTTACCACTTCCATAAAGAGAAGAAAGAAAAGAACTTGAGAAAATAAGTAAATCAGGTTCCAGAATCCTTATTTTTCTCCCCTCCCCTGTCAACAAGGGGCCTAAGTTGTTGGCAAAGACTTTCGAAAATCCCAATAGATATGGGAAAACCAGATACCTATTGGCCAATGAGTTGCTTCCTCTGACAAAGACCATGTGGACCACAAAGTTCTAGGAGCCATCTCAGCTCCCTGCTGGTGATGTGTGTGATGACACATGTCTGTGCTGGCAGCATCAGCATGGGGCAGCAGGACAGTGAGCAGCAGGAGTGGCTGCAGAAGACCCTGGTGTTCCCCTATGCTTGGAATAGACCCGATGTTGCTGAGAACAGAGCATCAGGACTCACAGGGCCTCCAGAATGGAGTCTTCAGGATACTGGACTCATGGGGATGCTCAGACAGGACTTCCCAAAAGGTGGTCGGGGAAGGTGCACCACGGTAGACAGTAATCTACAAAAGAAACCTGATGTAGTCACCGTGGGCCTGAGTCACCAAGGAAGCAGAGGCTACACATGGTGGATTTAAAGACCTCCCTCACCTCACAGCTTCTGTGAGAATGCAGCAGGCTTCTTTCTATACTCCTCTGACATCTTGGAAGTGGAATGGGAGGGTGGGGATCCTTAGACTGAGCATTGCTGACAAGGGACACACATTAGTGCCTCAGAGAAAGATTCCTGGAGCATCCTTCATGCAGACCTTCTCTTGTACCGAGACAAGATTACACATGAGGAAAGGTTCAAGTGAAGGATCGATCCTTTGTGGGCAAAGTGAAGGACCTACCATTCCTCTGGGGAAGTGCACACACGTGCACACACTATCTTCTTAAGCAATTAGTATATGCTACTACTTGTCTATACATAATTGGCATTTAGTAAAGTTTCATGTTTTATAATGTTCTGAAGAAAACATCTTAAATCCAAGATGTTCTGGTACCTGACCAAAAGGAAAAAAAAGAAAAGACGCCCTGAACTAGATAATCTGTAATGTTCCCTTGAGCATTAGCTGTGACTTGAGAGATTCATTTCTGGTTTTCATTAGACATTCCTATTTTCACCATTTGAGAATTGTGTTGTATCTTCCATAATTTCAGCAGAGTGATTGGTAACTACAAATGTTAAATTCTCTGGACTTATTTTTCAAAATTCAAATGAATAAATGCTACTTTGGCCATCCATTCAACTGGTAAAGGGTTTAATGCACCTGTGCCTCAACTTAGAGCCTGTGAATTAAATGCGCCCAGCTGGGGATGGGGCTACAACATCGGCATACACAGGTATATAGTTTACACAAAAAACCTTGGGTGTAAATTCCACTTCTGCCATTTCTCTGGTTTTGACCTTGACCAATGACTCTGGCTTGTTTATGTTACTGAAACTCATCTATAACTCAAACTCATGGTGTCTCCTAAGAAAAAATGAAAGGCAGTCTGTATGGTCCATCGGGCATCATGAATGTGCTTGTATTCTATCCTGTCCCTCGTTCCTAGACTAGAGCAGACTTCAGGAGGGGTGCATATCCAGAAAAAATGCCCAAAGTGGTCTACCTTTTGCTATTTTCATATTTTTAATTCTTTGACTAATTCCAAGCTGTTTTATGTGACCTACTTGGTTCACCTCTCATTAAGCTCTTCATTTGTCCCTCACTTTCTTTTAACACCTACTACGTGTTGGGCGTTGGGCTAGATACTGTGAATGGGGAGATAAATAAGTCCATCCTTGGCCTTACGGAGGAGAGATCGAGCCATGAGCGCACATTCTAACTGTGCATGGTAAGCACATAATAAGGCTACACAGTGGGTAGATCGGCCCTAGAACAGGAGGGCTTCCATAGCTTAGAGGGTCACGAGTCTCCTCGGGGAAGGTGCTGACAGAGCACAGCTCTGAGAATGAGCACACAAGATCAGCAATGCAAAATGTTTTCTCACGGGATAAAATCTTATGTTCAAATGCAAAGTGGTATGTTATGGAGGTGATGTTGGAGCCCAGAGGGGTGGTGCGGTTAGTGTGGTTGCAGAGGAGGACTGCAGGGCCCTTGCATCCCCAAACATGGACGGGGCTCCTACTGTGTGCCGGACACCCTGGGGGAGATCGAGGACCCAGCAGTGAGCGCAGCAGGTGAGCCCTGTCTTGGAGCTTACGCTAGAATGGGCGGAGGCAGATAGTCAAAGGCAAACCTGGACATTGCAAATATTTTGAGATTGGATTAACACTATGAAGGAATAAATAGGGCAATGCCAGGAGCCTGACAGGTGCCGGGGAAAACGCACTTTAGAAAAGACACCGTGAGCACCATTTCTCTGGAGAGGGGACACGAAACCTGAAGGGTAAAGAGGTGCCATCATGTGAAAGACCAAGGAAAGAGCTTGCCTGGCAGAGGGGACAGGTCACAATATAATGCGTCCCGTCTGACAATAGAATGCATTAGCCAACACAAAGACCACAGCCGGCATACGTGAGGGAAAGAAGACGGCACATTTGAAACGTGAAGGTAAGAGGTAGGGGCAGGAATGAGGGTAGGGGCTGGAGGTTGTGAGCTTTTGCTGAGCCTGGTGACCTTGACCAGGACTGCAGATCGTGAGTGTCTGGTGACAGGCCTTGGGGGTATCTGGAGCAGGGAAGCAACATAAACATTTAAAAAATATTATGGCTCTGCCTCCACAGAGAATGCGCTGTTGGGAATAAGAGTGGGGCAGGAGAGCCGGGCCTGAGGCTGTCACTGCTGTCCGGGTGACAGGTAGTGACAGCGTGGACAATGCAACGTTACAGGGCCGCTCTGGGAGAGGTGGAAAGTGGCTGCGAGGTGGCACCACTCTCTCCCTCTGGGCTGCGTGAAGAGCAAGGATGACATACGAATGAACACATTGCTAGAAAGTGGCAAGAGACAAATCCCTAATATCTGGATGCATTTCGCTGTGCTGCCGTTTGCCATGGTCTTGCTCGATTAACTGAGCCAACTGGACAGGCAAGATCACTTTCTCAGTAGATAAACTGGGATGCTGAGAACCCAGGTATCATTGATCAAGCTTCCTCTTCTAACCTGTAGATTAATTCAAACTTGAACCCAGTCTGGACTCCGCATTCAATGTTCTTTGCACTGCCTCGCAGTTCCCTAGTGTACCATACATCTCGGGTTGCTGTTGGGGAGGCTGAGAGTCAGGCTGTCAAGGGTGGTCACTAGGCTACTTCATTAAAAACCCTTACACTTGAACTCACTCGGTGATCTCAAAGGCCAACGGTAAGTAGTGCTAAGGGCTTGTGACCAGGGCGGGTGAATTCGGATATGCCACAGGTAGCCTGTCCACAGTACCTCTCTTGAATCACAGCACTATGTAAATTAACTAACCCCTCCGGAAATTATTAATTAAGGAGAAGATAAGCTTGTCAGGGCATAGTGATGTGCAATATGAAAGAAGAAAAACGGTAGTTTCAAAGTGCCTGGCTTACTGGGTCTCTACAAATGACAATACAAAATAAAGAAAATCTATTGTGTTTTGGTGGAATCTTATCATCTCACTAGGCAATTGGCTGACTTTTTCTGATGCATAACATTACTGCTTTCAGGCATCCTGAAACATCAACAATTCTAAGTGGGGAGTGGGTATAACATTCATTGCCAAAGAGCACATACATTCAGTCCATGGAGCTACTTGCTGACATTAGTAACGATCACTTTATAATCCTCAGCACTTCGAATCTGGCTAAAGCCAGCTTTGATGCTGCACACACTAAACCCAGTCTTTTAGGTCAGCAGGCGTGTTCATCTGGGGTACTGCTAACAGCCTGAAAACTCAAGTAGGTTTAAAAATGTGATGTCATAATGCTATTGAACATTTTCTCTTGGAAAAAATATTTGATCTTATTGTTTCTATTTGCCACGGTGGCACTAAATTAGAAATGTGTTATAAAATCACTTTAAGCTTCTTAAATTACTTTATGTGTGGTGAAGGATACTCATACATAGAGGTGAGTGATCAGAGTGAGCTTATCCAGGTTGCAAAGATGATCTATAATCCTTTTCAAGCCCAATAAGAGTAATGTATATGTAGAGATAATTCTACTTGAAGAAAAAGAAGCAGAAAAATACAACTGTGATCTCATTTAATATACATACAAACATGTATATGTTATTTATATTACATATTTTATATACATTAATTTTTATCATACTCTGTTATGGCAGCATCTGCACCTGTCCCTGAATTAAGGCACAATTGGGGAAAAATACAATTATGAAGCAAGTTAAAATACAAACAATGGATTTCTTGTTATTGAAATGAGCTTACTACCCACACAGCTAATAAAGCTGAATAAAGTATTTCCTAAGCTTGTTGATGCCACCCACAAGCTGACAAGATATTACAGTATCACCAGCATCACCTCAAGGAAAAGTGGGAACCTCACCAGCTGAAGGAGTTCCAAAGCCACTTTGCTCCTGAACTTTGCAGTCCCTGAGCAAGGACGGCGTTCTCTTCCAAGGCCTGTGCGGAGTGGTGTTTCCTCTTGACCTCACTCACTGTCTCTGTTCCCTGCTTCCCCTTCCTGGGGAACACTGACCTCCCAGAAAGTCCCCACTCCCACGTCCTTCCCTCATCCTCTGCTTCAGTGAGAACCCAGACACCTCAGCACCAGGAAACAAATACAATGACGTCATATCGACATTGCTGATGATAGATTAAAACTGGC
The DNA here is from genome assembly GCA_004026765.1 of Micronycteris hirsuta. Taxonomy (NCBI): domain Eukaryota; kingdom Metazoa; phylum Chordata; class Mammalia; order Chiroptera; family Phyllostomidae; genus Micronycteris; species Micronycteris hirsuta. Next base: position 30,892 of record PVJI01015000.1, on the reverse strand, counting down.
AAACACATGACTATTGACAGTGGAAGGCATGTATAACCTGGGCTGCATTTATTTAATGCAATGCTATCCAGCAAAGAAAGGAAGGAAGAAAGAGAGAGAGAGGAAGGAAGGGAGGAAGGAAGTGGCCACTGACTGTGGGAGCAAGGCTGTGGGGTGGGCGAAGGAGGGCAAAGGGGAGAAATTGAAACAACTGTAATAGAATAGCAATAAAAATGATAAAAAATAAAAGGGAATACAATGTGTTTGGAAAGAAAGAGAGAGAGAAAGAGAGAAAGAGAAAGGAAAGAAGAAAGAAAGGAAGAAAGAAATGTTACAACAATATAATGCTCACAAATCTAATTTTGAGAAATAAAAGCAAGATGGAAAAAATGTATATTACGGTGTTATTCTACTCCTACGAAGTTAGACAAGAGACAAAATAGAATGTATTTGTGGGGAGCATATACGCAGTAAAATTATAAAGAAAAGCCAAAGGGGTTTTCATTGATACCAGAAGAGCCTTTGCCTCTGGGGAGAGAGAGGAGGCGCGGGGAGAGCAGGCCCTGGCTGCGGGTCACTGACACGGGCCACTGGGTGACATTTCATGGTTGCATGGAGGTTGCTTTATAATTATTGATCAAACTGCATAATTATTTTATGCTATTTTCCTATATGAATGTTTTAAAATATAATAAATTAACAAATACAATAAACATTAGGAAAACTAAGGCTAGGGAACAGGAAGTCATAAATCTTCCTAGCTGTTCAGATTGAGAAGGAAGTCCTATAAATTTCCCACTACAGGGTGACATTAACATCACACAAATCATGACTGAGAAAAACAGACACTGGTTGAGCCTCAGCCTGAGATAGAAATCCTGGTCTAAACAAAGAATTACAAATTTTGGAAATATACATGTAAGCGTAAAAACATTACACAGTATTGCAAGAATCGCTATTACTAGTTTTCCTTTCTTTCATTCCTTATTTTTATTCTCTGTTTTAGTGTGACGTCAGTCATTTTCTGTGTGGCTTTTGGTTGTGTTCCCTGGTTGATTTCATTATGTGCCTTGGGATTAGAGATTAAAAGTCACAGAGATCTTTATTCTAATGAAATACAGCTTGATTGCTCTTATTTTGAAATTAATGTCATGCATTCATAGATCTCTCAATTGTCATCTCTGAAAGGACCTTATTTAAGCAATGAAGAAATGGGGCAGAGAAACTAAGGGTCTGAGTTTCCAGCTCACCTACTGAATGGTGGAGTGTCCAGCGCTGGAGGCAGGATCGCAGTTCACCGCTGGTTTAACAGAGCAAACAGGATTGGTTGTGGTTGTTGTTGTTTTACCCTAAAGCCTAGTCATTAATTTTCACACAAATCTGGAGCATTTCTCATCATATTTTCTAGACAATGACAATTTGAAATGTTTGGTTTTTACTTTTTCTTGGTAAGAATCTTTCTGCATCCCAAATGTACATACTGGAAAAAAAAAAGGAACATAATTATCTTTCTCTGCATTATTCAGCTCTTCAACTGCTAGAAAATCCCGCTTACCAAGGGAAAGAATCCAATGAGTCATTAATTAAAAATAAATAATGAATACAATGTAAGACAAATTCACAGATATTGGAGAAGAATTTGTAAAAATTATTTAAGTTTCAAATGCTGGTTTCCAAGGGTGAAATAACAAATGGGTCTTTTAGGCAGAGCCGTCCCTCCTTCATAGAGAAGTGACCTCCCAGATTTCATTGAAATCAATACGGTAGCAATGAGGACAAATACCACAACATGACTAAAAAGAGGGGCCGTGTTCCAAAGTTCTCTTTTATCGAAGGTGACTCGACATGTCCTTCAGATTTTCAGTTCCTGGGACTGATGCAGATGCCTTACCTTCATGCATCTGCAGATCAATGATATGATATGATATGATATGATATGATATGATATGATATATACTCTTATACAGTTGTCTGTAACCCTCGAAGACTAGAACACAGAAGCTACAGGGAGTGGATCTTTGTGACAGGGTGCCTGAACTTATTAGGCACTCTGTAACATGTGTTGAGTAAAGAAACAACAGAATAAATATTTAGTGAAAGGTTGATGTGTCATATCAGGACCCGATTTCAAACGAACCCCCCATTTGAAAGTCCCTGTCCCGTGATAGTACCTGCCGTCGCTGAAATCACCGCTTTCTTTCCTGAATTCTCCTTATAAATAATACACACTGCTTAGTTGTCATGTATAGACTGCATGAGAGCAAAGCCTAAGCTAACACACTAGTGTTTTTAAAAGCCTACACCCACAGGATGAAAGAGGAATGACTGATTCCCATGGGTATCATTAGAGCACCAGGATTCAGCCTCCGCTGAGCCTAAGGTACCACTGGGCTTTTCAATCACAGGAAGCAACACTTTCCCTGGGGCTTTAACCAGTTCGAGCTGTGTTTCTGTTCTGTCACAACCAAAGGAATCTTGACTCTAAGCAAGAAATATCAGGGATGGGAACTTGGCCAGCAGTTGAGTGCTTTGCTCCTTCCAGAGTTGAGTGGAGCTTCGTGCAAAACAGAAAGCACCATTGAAGGGTCTGTGGAAGAGTGGACACCAAAATGCCTAATTATGTAATTACCATTACATAAATGGTAATTATATGTACCAACGACATGCAACAGCGTTCCCCAAACTTCGCTCACCAGCATGTCCTCTGGGAGATATTTTTGGACATGTGTACATATTCCATTTCATTTATTATTTGCTTTTTAATTGTTTTCATCAACTTAATCATAAGACAGTGGTAAATACATGATATCATTGATTGGACACATTATTTCTGTTGCATTCCAGTAAGTAGAAATAGGGAGTGAAATAAAAATGGGGTCCGCCCGTGTGTTACCTAAAATCCTGTCACCGAGACCAGTGCTGGGCATGCTACACTGACTGAAAAATTAACATCAAAGTTGCACATAGAAGGCTCACAGTCACAAGAGCAGGAAGGGGAGGAGAGTTATCGGGAGCACATTTGCACTTTGAAACAATCCCTGTGGCAGCAGAAAGACGGACCATCTGCTGGAATGGGTCTGAGGGGGAGAGTCCTCTTAAGAAGCTACTACAATGCCTCTGAGTATTGGCCAATTGCTTGTCTGAGACAGAACTGGTGGGGGTGCACCCAGAACGGACAGGCATGAGAGGTGTTCAGAGCTTGGGTTATGGAGAGTCAGCGCCTGCTTAGAGTGAGACAAACACAGTAAAAGCTTGGTGGACTAGGCTCTTACTTGTGTGTCAGTAACCTGGGAAGGAAACTGGGAGGAAAAAGCCTAGGGATGGACCAGGGGAGATTAAAAGTTGTTTCTGGGGACAATGAACTTGACTGCCTTATGGTACAGCCAGGGGAAAACCCCACAGAGAGTGGGAAGTGTAGTCTAGATTCCTGAAAATATTGTTTACAAAACAAACACCTCCGTGGCAATAAGCACATTGTAAAAAAGGTGGAAACATGCTATTAATTTTTGCAAATTGCAAACTAAAATAAAGAGGCACTTTTAAAATTAGCAAGTTTTTTAAATTATAATTCTTCATTTCAGCAAAAGAGAGAGAAGATAGGCACTCCCACAAATGTGTCTTAGAAGGGGGAGCTGGTTCAACGCTTCAGTCCTGCCCTTTGGCAGTGCGCACCCAACGCTCTACAGCAAGCACGCTTTTTGACCCACTAGTTACATATCTAAAAATTATTGTAAGAAAATTGCAAGCAATATATTAAAAAATGTACGTTAGATATATAAATCAATACAATAAATATATTTATGCATTTGTAAATTAGGTAAATGAAAAAACTACAAAGAAAAAAACTGCTTTCCAACCATTCAGATTTATCTTCTTTATTAGCATACCTAACACTTATTGAAAAATTATATAAAATATATAATAAAATTATCTGTAAAATTCTATAATGAAATCATATATAATAACACTATATATGTCTATATGGATACATGTCCCTGTTCTAAATATTTTCTTTATATGAAATTGTTTAGTCCTTACCATTTCATATTATTGAGTCTGTGCTTATTCCCATTATACATATAAAAAAGCTGAAGTACAGAAAAGTTAAATTTAAGTTGCTCTAGGTCACACAGCATTCTGCTTTCGTGTATATGAAATGAACAATATAAACATGTGTTTTCTTTAAAATATATTTATTTATTCAACATATTTGAAAAGTAGTCATTCTGTGCCAAACACTGCTGTAAGTGGTTGGGGTGGAGAGGAAAAATAAGGAAAGTGCAGATATGGCTGTTTTTGCACACAGCCACGTCAGGGGTGCAGGGGTGTGGCCCTTTGGTTCTGGAGCCAGCCTGTCCTTGTTCAAGTCTTGGCTGAGATGCTTCCTACCTGTGGGTTCTCTGGCAGGTAACTTAGTCTCTCTGTGCCTCAGTCTCCTCACCTGTATAATGGGGATGATTACAGCACGTACCATTACGGACTGTGTTGAGCGTTGAGTAAATAAACACACTGGGGCCCCTCGACTAGCCCTAGGCCCGCAGCCAGGTTATTTGTCCCCTGCTGTTTACTTCCTGCTTTTAGGAAGAAGAAGAGGAGGTCAAAGTGCCCTGCTTGTACTTGCGCTTCAAATGTACCTCAAAATAATCCTTTTGTCAATGCGGCATATTTTGGGGTGAGATATTTGGTACCTTCCAATGCCATTGTGGGGACTTTCCCTCAGAAGTGACATTATAGGCCTAAGAAAAATGTCTAAAGGTTTACTGCCTATGTTTTCTTTGGGAGTTTCACGGTTTGGAGTCTTACGTTTAAGTCTTTAATCCATTTTGAGTTTATTCTTGTTCATGAGGTAAGAAGGTGGTCTAGTTTCATTTGTGTGTATGTATCTGTCCAATTTTCCCAACCCCTTTTATTGACTAGGAGGAGGGCTGGGAACTGGCTTAAAAAGGGATTAAGAAGTACAAATTGGTAGTCACAACATAGTCACGGAGACGTAGAGTACAGCATAGGGAATATAGTCAATAGCATAATAACCATGTACAAACGGTGCTAGGTGGGTGCTGGAAATATCTGAGGGGAACACTTTGTAAAGTATATGATTGTCTAACCCCCTTGCTGTACACCTGGCATTAATACAAAACAACAGTGAATGGGAACTGTAATTGAAAAATAAAATGAAAAAACAAAGTAACATCATATGCTTTACCTTTAAAACAATCCCTTGGGTTGTTCTGAGAGAATGCGAGAGTAATTGGGAGCAGTTCCGCTGGCCTGGGCAGGAAAGGCTGTGATTTAGTTGATTTAGCAGTAAGAGTGGAGACAGAGAAGTGGGTGGACGTGGGATGTGCGCGGGAGCTCCCACGAAACAGGACTGATGAGGGCTGGGTGGGGTAAGAGGGCAGGGAGGGAGATAGACTATCAAATGTGCGTCACTCCCGGATGATCGACGGGCATGACTGGGTGGTGACGCTGCCGTGAAGTGGAGAGGATGGGTTACAAGCCCTTGGGGTGGGGGGGATAGTCATGAGTTCTCCTCGGGGAGTGCCGAAATTAAGATGTCTATTAGAAATCCAAGAGGAGGAGATGAATAAACAGTCAGGCATGAGGCTGCGATTCCGCGGACACCCTGGGCAGGAATGTAGCTTTGGAATCCCTTGTCATACAAATGGCATGTAAGGCACTTACACTGATGAAACCATCTAGGCAGGGTGTGTCGATAAGAAAAGATGGCTGAGAACAAGGCCTTTCATTTAAAGGACATCAACAAACTTTCCCTTCCCTGTTAGCACCAAACCCAGTGACTTCCCCCTTCCCCGGGGTTAAGGACCAGTAGAAATGTAATATAACTGCTGTGTGCCTTTCATGTCCATTTACAAAAAGGATTTTGCAATATTTCCTAGATATGGAATCTTAATGAAAGATATCACAAATAAACGCGTGTGTTACCACCACTTAAGAGATGCAGCTTTCCTCCCCAGGAAGGTCAGCGAGCCGACCAGACAGTGAGGCAGCCGGGTTTTCACTCAGGCTTTTCCAGCATTTAACGTGATCATCACCACCACAAGCAGCAGACATGCAGGACCTCGTTGCTGCAGAGTAGCCTGATCAATCACAGTGTTTGCGCAATCATTCTGTCTGCAGTTTCTCCGAGATATGTTTTAAAGGACGGAGAGATTCTGCCTCGCTGGCTCAGTCTTCATGGGTTGTGTCTTCATGGGTTGTACCTTCAGTGTTGTTAGCTAGCTGATGCCGTAACCACCCCAAAATGAGAGATGTGAAACAACAGCGATTTCCTAGATCTTATAGGACTGTGGGCTGGATACATGCTTCTTCCTTTCTGATCACTGATGGACTCTCATGCATTCATGGTCAGCTGTGAGCCAAGCTGGTGTTAGGAGCTGGGTGGCCTTCCATGTTTCTGGCGGCTGGTCGGCTGTCCGCTGGGATGACTTGGTTGTCCTCCATGTGGCTCCTCCCACTCCAGGATCTGGTTTGGGCTCTTTCTTATAGCAAACTTAGGATCCCAAGAACAGTAAATGGGTAAGCGCCAACGCACAAGTGCTTTAAACTTCTGCTTGGGTTATTTGGCTAATACTGCGTTAACCACAGCACGTCACATGGCCAGCTCAATTTCAAGGGATGGACAACGGCACTCCACACCGTCACACAGCAAAGTGGACTGCATTCGGTCACAGGGAGTTTTTTGTGGTGAGTTTTGCGAACTATAAAAGTTATCATTTGCTATTTTTGTTGTAGTTTCTATTCACACGTTCTAGAAATAATGAAGTCGTGATAATCCTTTCACGTACACATGCCTTCTGCAAAAATTTGGGGATTGCGTTTTCAAAATGTCTCCTGTGGAAGTGGTGCCAATCCCTCTGGCTTTAGTTAGAAAAAGAGCACTTTCAGGACCTCGTGCGGATGGGTCACCTCACCCTCATTATCCTGAAATCATTTGTTTTCTGAGTCACCTCAGATGTTCCTGTCCCTTCATCCCATTCTGTGCCAAATATCACAACAAGGAATAAAATCTACCTGCTCTCTGTCTCACTGTGATTTGCGATTTTACTGACTTGGGCTCACTTAGGGATTTCCTTAGAGTTGGATTAATAACTTCTCTAACTTTCTGATAATAAAGTTAAAGTAATGGCCTCCACACAAGGGTTATCTTTTTAATTACGACACTTTCTTGATTATTCTGGAATTTTAGTTTATTCTACCTTTCATTAACCAGAGGCTCATACTGAATTACTCTAAAACAAGAAAAACATCTGCTATATATTTTATAAATGCCAGAAGATTTATGTGTGCTTTATCCTTATTATGTCCACTTACAAGGAAACTACATCTGAAACATATATCTATCAATCGTTTTGAAATCAAAGATATCAGTTTCAAATTCAGCTTTTCCAAATAATGTCAGTGCAAACCTGTGTGAGCCTCACAAATTTAATCTCTAAAGGAATGCTTCTGCTATGCGAATACCTCAAACGCTCCTGTAAGTAGGAGATGAGACAATGTGTGTGAGGAACCTGCAAGGTCATGAGTAAGAGCGTTCAGGGTCCTGGGAGTCCACGCGTCTTTGTGGGAAACCGTGGAGACCTATATAATTTATAATCTGTAGAATTTTTAATCAGCTCAGCCACTGTCTTGTTGGAGTGTAATAGGGGAGAGGAAAAGAAAAAAGGAATGTGGTACTAATGTTTAACTCCAAGTTCAACTGTATGAACCTTTTTGGGCACATAAAGCTTGCCATACTGGGATTACCAATGATTTACACGCTATGGAAGTTGACTCTCAAATGAATGGGCATTCTATTTTTAAAAAGTTGTATTTTCAATAAAATGAAACATCAATTTTTAAGTCCTTGGATGAAAGCATTTTCTCCAGAGTAGATTTCTACTTGTCTGTTCCTTTAAGGCAAGATTTCCAGCCTGACACCTGATAATGGGTCAGGAACCGAGCAGGACAATAAACACATGTTCATGTTTACCCACGGGCCTTTTTTTTTTTTTTTCCAAAAATCACATAAACTAAAGGGAGTGAACGGGAGAGGATTACCTCACAGGTGGACCATACAGCTTTCTTTATGTCGATTTCTGATTTACCATTAGAGTCGAGCCTGGGAGTGAACAGAAAGCCCTCCGTCCCACCTTTAAGATGTACCTGTACGAGTACGTTCTTGTTCATTAACCATTCATGAGCATCTCTCCAAAGCCACATGGAACTATGCATAGATAGAGGTTCAGGAGCTCTGTCACTGAGACCATTTAGCATGGTCTGGGAGGGAGACATGCTCTGGCAGCTCAGAAATCAAAGTTAAAAGATACTTCATACCTAAAACGTGATTTGTAAAAGGAGAGAAAATTTTCCACTTCTATTATCAATGAGTAAAGATGGCACCTTTGCCTCAGTTTGAAGAATATAAAATTCACTAATTTCCATAGGAGCTGATATATATGTAGGTGCATGTATATCATATACATTAAAATGTATACTTGCATACATTTTGATAACTTTGGCCAGTTAATATTTCCTGTGTACCTTTTTAAAACAAACCAAACTTTACCTGTTATTTTCAAAGTAGCATGTTTATACTCTTTTATGAGTCTAGCAAAAAAAAGATCATAAAGCTAGTAAAAGAGAGAGAAAATAATTTTTGATTACTATACACACTGATGGAAAAGTATTGCTAAGTCTTTTTTTTATTTTTGCCCAAAGCAGTCATTTAATAACTTCAATTAAACTTTAAATGAACTTCCATTGAGAGCCTTCCTGAGGCCTTTTACTGAAGGAGCCAGGCAAGGATAGAGCAGCTTTTCTTTTTCTTTCTTTTTTTTAATTTTTTTTATTTTTTGACTTTTTCCAGCAAAGGTGCAAATAAAGTGATTGACATTCAGTGAAAGAAGCATCCCCTTACCTGCAACAGGCAACTTTATTTCTCAGTAATTTTTGTAATGATTTTTGGAGTGGAGAAACCTATATTCTCAGTAATAACCATTGCATTGGAAAACTGGTTATAGATTCTCATTCTTTTAGTAATTTAGGCTGTGAGTTATAGTCACAAAATTATTTTTGCCAGAACAACAACAAAAAAAGGGTTTCTAGCTGCATGCTTCATTTTCAGAGCTATAAATATAGAAAGATTGACTTCTAATTTCCCAAGCATGTGAAGAATTTAGATGCTTTAAGGAGCTGGACTGAATACATTTATATTGAAATTAGGGAACATAATAAGGAATTTCACCAGCTACCTGGTGCTGTCAAGGACTGAAAGGAAGCAGCAAGGGAAGAATCAGTGTCCCTGATGCTGCCGTTTGAGGAACGCAGCATGCCAGTGCCGGGCCAGCTCTGCGGGGGATAAAACCCGTCCTGAACAGCGGTGCGTGTGCAGGATGCCTGCACCTCATCACCTATCTCCGCTGAGTCCATCTGCGACCCTCAAGTTTATCTTCTCGCAACATTCTTTTTATAAGTTTGTGGCACTGCAGGCAAACGCAAGTCCCCACCCGTTACTAAAACTCACTCTGCCAAATTATACCACTTTTTTAATGAGCCCTATATTCCGTAAAAGAGACTTGTGTCTCTCTGACAGAGTAAGTCCTCCCTCCCTACAGTAACGAGCCCTGTGGGGCAGAAGGTTTTGTCTGACACGGTTACGTGTGTGCACTCACAAACTCTGAGCCACACAAAGACAGCTTTCACTTTCTGGGTTTTTAAAAACTCATTACTGAGGGTATTTTGTGTATAAGCTCAGAACGGAATCTTTTTATAGACTTATTAAAGAAAGATGCTGTTCAGTTCTCCGAGAATGGGGACTGTGTGTGCTGAGGACAGGACTGCCATTCATGTCTGCAATGTTGTGTACGTTTTTTTCAGACTTTATTCTTTTAGGGCAGTGTTAGGTTTATAATAAAATTGAGCACAAGGTACGAAGATTTCCCATATACCCTCTGCTTTCACACCGCCACAGACTTCCCCAGTTTTGACGTCTGTCACCAGAGTGGCACATTCCTGACCAGGGATGTATCTACAGTGACACATTGTGATCACCCAGAGTTCCTAGTTTTTCTCAGGGTTCACTCTTGATGATATACAAAAGATACCTGCTATACATTTTCTAAATGTCAGGAAATTTATTTATATAAATAAATCTAGAAAACATATAAATATTTTAGACATTATATAATTTATAATATATAAGGTATATATAAAGTATATAAGGTATATATACATATAAATTTATATATAATATACCTTATTATGCCCACTTATAAGGAAGTCACACCTAAGAAGTTATCTAATTTGATTTCGAATCAAAGATACTCCTTTTAAATTCACCTTTACCATTTAATGGCTGAGCAAACCTATCTGTGCTTCACATATTTAATCTATAAAACAATGCTCTTATATTGATACACACCTCAAGTGTTAAATTTATGGGTTTCCACAAATGTATAATGACACATATCTCTCATTATAAAATTATACAGTTTTTTTTCTGCCTTGAAAATCCTCTGTGATTTTCCTATTCATCCCTCTTAGCCCCAGCGTCTGGCCGTGACTGACATTTTCCAGTCTCCATAGATTTGTCTTTTCCAGAACGTCAAGTAGTTGTAATTATAGTGTGTAATTCTCAGATTGACTTCTTTCACTTAGTATGTGCATTAAGGGTTTCTCTGTGTCTTTTCATGGCTTGATAACTCATTTCTTTTTATACTCACAACAGTATTCCATGGTCTGGTGTACAATAGTTTATTTATCTTTTCACTTAACTAAAGGATATCTCAGTTGCTTCCAGATTTTACTAATTTAAATAAAGCTACTGTAAACGTGCATGCAGTTCTTTTTGTGTTTTCACCTTTCTTGGGTAGACACTAAAAGCATGATTTCTGGATCATGTGGTAAAATTATGTTTAGTTTTATAAAAATATTAAACTGTCTACCAAAGCATTTGTGCCGTTTTCATTTCCACAAGCAGTGCATGAAAATTTCTGCTCCTTCACATCCTTATCAGCATTGCTTTTGTCAGTGTTCTGGATTTTGGCCATTCTTAAAAAATGAGGAGTAGTACCTCACCGCTGTTTTAATTTGCATTTCTCAGATGATGTATGATGTGGAACATCTTGTTATGTAGACATCAAGTTATAAAATATATATATATATACACATCAAGTAAAAATATGTATACCATGTATACTGTGGGTAGAAAAGGGGTGCTGTAATACAGCATGGATTCCTACGTGAGCCTATCATGGTCGACAGTCACTCCCCAGGCCTGTCACTTCTTCCTGAGAAGTTTTAAAGCCAGCTCTGCCCACTGTTCTTGTGCATGTATGTTAACACACCTGTGAAATCCCAGAAGTAGTACCCCCCGAAGGCCTAACCACCCTCAAGAGAACACATTGTCTTGTTCACTATCCTATAATCCAGTCTCTGCATTGCTTTCTCCCTGCTTAATTTAACTTTCCTATGGTTCCTTCTTAATTTCAAATGCACAAAAGCTGCAAACCTGTCAATCTGCAGAGCACCTGAGATCTTGCTCCCCACCAATGGTCAGCAGCTTTGGCTCAGATAAACTCTTATTATTGTTCTCTACAGGTTTGGATGTTTCTTGCGTGAACAATATATAAAACTATGCATTTTTGTATATATGTATATTCCACATACAGGACATACATATGTAATATGTATATATACATTGATGCATATTAGTATTTTCATATATTGTGTATTCCAGATACATAGTAATATATTATTTTTGTATATATTCCACATATATTCTACCCCCCCCTCCTTTGGTAGGTGTCTGGTAAGGTCTTTGCCCATTTTTAATTAATTAGTCCACTAATCCCATTTTAATTTCTGTAATAGTTTTGTCACATACTAAGATCTTCTTTTTAGGCCCTGGCTGGTGTGGCTCAGTGGATTGAGTGCTGGCTGTGAAACAAAGGGTCACTGGTTCGATTCCCAGTCGGGGCACATGCCTGGGTTGCAGGCCAGGTCCCCAGTGGGGGGCACGTGAGAGGCAACCACACATTGATGTTTCTCCCCCTCTCTTTCTTCTTCCTTTCCCTGTCTCTAAAAACAAATAAATAAAATCTTAAAAAAAAAACCCTTCATTTTATAGCTTAGGAAATTCAGGGGCATAGAAGTTAAGAAATATCTTCTGTTTGCACCTCACCAGAATTAAAATCCTTTCCAGATATGGGTTGGCGCCTGTGCTCAGTGGCTTCAGTCACACTGCTTCTGGCCGTAGATGCTGAGACTTCGTCAGCCCCGGGGCCTCTGCATTGCTCCTCTCACGTCAGCTCCCTCCTCTTCTGATGCTGGTCATCTCATACGTTCTATCCATCCTTCGGGCTTCCGAGTTCGCGATTGTTGACCACTCTGCCGAGAGGGCATAGAAGCAGCAGGAGTAGTTGTGCTGCTTCTGCCCCTCTCGTGGGGCAAGACTTATTATTTTCACCACCCTCACCCCACCATTAGGTGAAGGAGGCTCAGGGCCTCATTCTCAAGTTGCTGCCCTTTTACTTTCCAAGTGTTCAGTCTCTACTTGAACCCCCTACTTGGACATAGGGATGCTGTTGCCGATAGACAGACTTGTTAGACCAATTGGCAATCTGGACTTCTATGTATCACTAATTTTCCAGGTTAAGATAGCAGCAAATTTTCTATGACTGATAGGGCCACTCTAGCCCTTCATTAAGTATTTCTCTAAAAAGCCTGCAATCGAATTTTACTGTTGGTGGTTAACTAGTTAGTAACAAAGGAGACCTAAAGGAATTAGACATTGACCTTAACAAACTGAGGATCATAAGCCTGTTTGCTTCACTGGGAAGGTATAATTCACATCCTATGGGATCATAGCATTTCTATACCAAGGGGATTTACATTCCCCCCTCCCCCTTCCAGTATTGCAATGTTGGGGGGCAGAGGGAGAGATGCTGAACCATAGAAGCCTGTCAGTCTAACTGAGGGTTGGAGCCACTTAAAAGCCCAGAAAGCTTGGAAAGTTTATTGGTTCTTTGGAAAAAGCACCTGGTCCATCTCAAACCTGAGCTAATACAGTCCTAGGGGAACAAAGAAGCTCTCTCCCTCTCTTGCTCCCCCACCAGTAACACACTCGCCCCAGGCATTCACATGGTCTGGCTTGTTCAGGAGCAAGTGACTATGTGCGTCTAACAGCTACAGAGCTGAGCCAACTGTGGGGGCTCAAAAGCACTGAGCTTTAACGTGAAACGGGAACTCTGGACACTGGCTTTCACTTTGGTCTTGCTGAGGACATTGCTGAACTTTCACCATGGCGGGAAGAAAGAGATGGGAAAGGGGAAACCCAGGAGCGCTCTTCCATACAAGTAAACCATCATGCCACACCACAGTCTCCCATGTGTGGGGCCTTGGAATACTTTTTTCACAATCCCATGGAAGAACCTAATTTCCACAGACAACAACATAACTACTGAAAATGTGCAGCTATGGATTACAGAAGCTACAGGAGAAATTCCACGGGGTGGCAGTTTCTGACGATGACAACATCTGTAACGACATATTGAGAAGCACATGCTTGAATCTCTCCCAGGGGCTCCCAGTCTCAAACCAGAACATAGTAGAAGGCTGGCAGTGAGTCCTGCCTCCCCTAGTTCCCGTCACCTGGGCCCTCCCGTGGTCTTCCCATTCTGCCAGTGCGGTCTGACTCAGGGTCATAGCCTGGAAGCTGTTGGAGACACCCTTACCCTTTACCTCTTCGATGCCTGATTTTAGCATTGTCTTGAACATTTTTTCATTTTATTTTCTCCTCTACAAATATGGCAAGTGGTATTGTTGTCAGAAGATATTAATTCCAAGGAAAAGCAATGGGGAATAAAAGCATAAGACACCATGAGAAGCTCACCTATAAAGATAGAGATACCTGAAATTTTGAAGGCCACTCACAACCTTTTATCCTTTATTTGTTATTTTTAAGGTGAAAATGTGTTTTAAATTCAGTTCATTCAAAAGTGGCTCTGGAGAGTAGACTTTCAGTAAATGAGTTCGTTTCTTAATTTGGGAGGTGACTCCAGGAAGCACCAGCTGCAGAGACGGAAAGTTAGAGGAGGCAGGAAAGAAGCAAATAAAAGATGTATTCTCAAGCAGGCCGCCACTGCGGGCCACCTGGCCTCAGCCTGACTGGGGAGCCTGAGATACATGTGGAATGTGCCATGTGGTCACCTTGCCTGGGACTAGGGGGTGGGCTTCTCTTCTTGCATTTCCCGTTCATCAATGGTGGATGGGTAGCTTCCAGTACTCTGATCTGCCGTGGAGGTTGGTCAAGTGTCTGCAGGTAGACAGTCCTAGGTGCCTGGAGCAGGCCACTGCTTGCAGGTCCTGAAATGACAAGTGACAAGGGAAGGTGGGCAGGACACTGGTAGAACATGTGACAATGTGGTTTGTGTTACAAACTCAACTGAAAGCTGGGTCCTGGATGCCCAGCCCCTTTTCGGAGGCAGGGTGGAGAAACAGAGAAATAAGGAGCTTGAAATCATAGACTCTAGGATAAGCCTGACTTTGATTCCCAGTTCTGCCAATAAAGAGCCATGTGACTGTGGAAAAGTCTTCAGACATAAAAAGAAATGAGCCATCAAGCGACAACAAGGCATGGGGAAACCTTTAACGTATATTTCCAAGTGAGAGAAGCCAATCAGAAAAGGGTTCAGTCTACATAATTCCAATAATATGACATTCTGGAAAAGGCAAAATTATGGAGAAAATAAAAAGGTCAGTGGTTACCGGGGTCTGGACAGAAGGTGACGGGATAAATAGATGGAGTACAGGATATTTTTAGAGCAGTAAAATTACTCTGCATGATACTGCAATGGTAGATATTTATTATATATTTATCAAACCTGTAGACTGTATAGCACAATAGATAAATCCTACTGTAAATTATGGACATTAGCTAATGACAATATTTCAATATTAGCTCATCAATTGTAATGAATGGGCCACGGCATTATGATATGTTAATAACAGGAAAACTTCTGTTTGCAGTGGGACAGGTGAGGGGTTATAGGAAAACTCTGTACTTTCCATTCAGTTTTTTATAAGTCTAAAATTGCTCTAAGAAAACCAATTCTTTTAATTAAATCCCACCAAAGAATTCACCAAAAACAAACAACAAACAAACAAATTCATTATACCTTTATGGTCTGGAGTTTGAGTAAATATGTCCTTGGAGAATTTTCATGTCATTTGTAAAAGTCTTACCTGTTCTGGAAAGTGAAGAAGTAATTAAAATTCTCATGGAATCCCACTACCCGCCCATAAGTACCAGTGCTTTGGTAAATGTCCAAGAAATGAATATTGTATATTTCTCAGGCCACTATTTATTTCTAATATTTAATCAGATATGATCTTGTTTTACTTATTGGAGTCTAGGGTCTTAAAATCAAGGACTGCATTTCTTCTGAAGTTCATTTCATAGTCTCCCGCATGTAGTCTCTGTTACACATATTACTCTATTAATTGATTCATTCATCAATGAGGTGCCTCTATCTAGATGTGCTTCTGTGCTCACCTTCTCTCAGAGCCACGTTTGTGCTTAGAATCAGCTGAGTGAAAAGGAAGTGGTTGGATGAAGAAAGCATCATGATGGTCTCAGAATGGCTGCAAAAAGTGAGAACAATAGAGCAGAAAGAGCAAGTCCCTTGGAATTTGATCCCAGCCCCCCTCTCTCTCTGTGACTGCGAGCCAGGCAGCTAACTCCTCTGAGCCTCAGTCTCCTTGTCTACAAAATGGGTACTTATCAAAGCAGACACACCATCCTGCTCACAGCTCATTGGTAATCCTTAATTCTTTATCTCTGTACCATTCTTTTAGCTGACCTAAGAGCTCTAAATCTTGCATCTGGGTTCTTGACAAGCCAGTTAAATAGGTTTATTTTGATTCTGCATTTCGGTTTAAGTTGCTCTTTCTAACTGAACAAGCCCCCGAGTTGAAAGCTTGCTATTTATAAACAACGTGACTCTCCTTTTTTCCCCGAAGAGACTCTATTTTTAGTTTTAGCAAAATCACCACAATTTTGTTTCTGCTAAAATAAATTCATGTGGCAGAGGGTTTTTTTGAGTAAAGAAAATGAAATGTAAAATTACTTCTTGAAGAAAAAATCTGCATATTTTAATTTTTCCTTAAGTAGTTTAAAGGAATTAGGTATCTATCAGAAGGTTAGTTCTGGGAGTTAGACTTAAATGATCTCATCCAACTCCACCTATTGAAGGATGTGGAAACTGACACCAGAGAGAAGCAATGTTCAAGGTCAGACAGCTACCTAAAATCAGAAGTACAGCACAGTGCTTTACTTTGCTTTAAAGTTGGAATGCATAAAAGTATGGTGTTACTTTGAAATTTTGTTTCCATGTGGACAGAGAAGTAATAGTACATGGGTTTGGGCCATGTTGGGTATTTCTTTCTTTATAGACATTCTCTATTCTAAGTAAATGCCAGACTCAGTTTTCTGCTTGCCTTATGAGAAGGTATAGAGCAGTCTGGATCTAGTTAATGCCACAAATATATTCTCAGGCTGTATCCTTCTCTGCTCTGTGAAGCTTTTTACCATCATTTGACTAGTGTGTTCTAAGATGTAGCTTTAGGTTAGAGAGAAGAAAGCTGCTGTAGCCAGACTAGAGTGTAGAACCACAGGGTTCTCTGAGCTCACTCTAATCTGCCTGCTGCTTGAGACAAAGGCCCAGCTATTACTAGAGGGTTACCCTGCCTTTTATTTGCCTTCGTATTCTCCCTGGTGGCTCCACAGGCAACCAAAGTGGCTGACCAAGTCAGGATATTTGTATTCTTGAGTTCTGTGGACAAAAAATTTTCCACCATCTTAATAGGACACCCAGCTATGAACTGCATCCCCAAAAAGGATCCCTAGTAAGGAAAACCAATAACGTACAAGATACTATTCTAGCTATGCTAGATACAATCTTTCTAATGTTCAACAACCCTGCAAGAAAATAAAGTCTGAGATTAAAAACTGAAACCCTACAGCATTGGACTCTCAAGTCTTCTTACTTCCTGATACTAACAGATGAAAATAAAGTGTAGCACAGAACAAAATAATACCTTTTATTTATCATTCAGCCAACACCACCAATGAGAAACCCAACAGAAACTCATAAAGATGTCATTACTTAATTTACAGTTGTGGGAATTGAGGTCCCTGGAAACCATATGAGGTGCTCAGAGTCCAAGAGCTCAGTTGGGATGTAAGGGAGACTAAAGCTCAGGGATGGCGGTTTCCTATATTCGTCTTCCCATAGCAGCCAGGCTCTATATTTGGCTTGAGACATGATTGATGCTCCCTTTGAGAAAATGCTTTTTAAAGATACACTCATTTGTCTGGGTGTGCCCGAAGTTCTGGGAATGCACTAGAAATAGCGTAATTAAGTGGAGCCTTGAGGAGCCAACTCAGGGGAAATAAGGAGGTTATTCAGATTCTCCCTCCTGACCTTGCCATGGCCTGGAGTAAATAGCAACTTTCTGTAGTGACCTCAGGCAGCAACCAGGAGGAAGGAGGGACCAGGAGTAAGGTGTCCTGAACCCCAGAGCTGTCCTGGCCAGATGGGAAGTTCACAAGCAGGGTAGACAGAGAAAGCCCAGTGGCTACCAAGTCATGTGATTGGAGGAAGCACCAGCTGTGGTCAGTAGGGGGATTTATTCAGTCAGTTACTTTAAGGTCAGTGGGATCCAGGCTGTTTGTTCTATGCGGAGTGTCATTGCCATCTTTTCTGCATTGAGAAAAATACATTTATTAATTAAAGTGGCAGGGTAAAATGTGAAAGCTTTACTCATTTCCCAGTTAGGTATTTCTTTACATATCTTTACATGATAATGCATATTATTCTGTATTCAAGTATGATGATTAACTTATTATACTCTGTATTTGAATTCTGTCCGAGAAGCAGGCCCACTCCGAGTAATGTGGAGAAAAGGATTTTACTGTAGGGGCTAAGCCGTACATAATTGTGGACTATGGTGCAGAAGTCAAGGGAAGATTGTTGCCTCAATATTGGCAACAGAGCTAAAGTTGCTGAAGGTTCATCAAGGTGAGCAGTTGGAGAAAAAGAAAACACTGGCTGTAAACTTGAGGGCAGCAGGGAAAAACTGGAATCAGTAAGGAAAACCAGAACATGTGAGGACAAACTGAAATCCACATCTGTCACTAGCTCCAACCTCAGCAAGGTTGGCGGCCTGCAGAAAAAACCGATGTCCTATTCCACAAGGTTAGAGAGTCATCTGATTTAAGACTTACAAGAGCTACAAGAGAAAATCCAGCAGAAGGCAGAGGATATGTAATTTTAGTGCAAAATTAAGATATTGCTCTTGTCCCAATGCAGCCATTAAGTCAGCATATCAGCAACAATGCGCAAAAATTGCGGTGTTTTTTGTCACCTTAAACCAACTTTTGCAAGTGATAACTGAGGTTTTGCTTCCACATTCCAAATCATGCCCCACTTTTCTGTGTCAAACCCTAACCTGGACTCCTACAGGAAAAGGCATTCTGGAAAGGTCCAACTTTAGTAGATATGCTATAATAGAAAGCCATCATCCTAGACTGTGACCTCTCCAGGAGATCTTGCATGTCTTATTCATTTTTATAAGACCTTAATATGCATGACCTTGTATCTGGGACACAGTAGGAACTTTTAGAAGTTAAAAAAAATAATCAGCCCCCAAAATGTTTGACACACTGTTGTGCCTATATACCCTCTGCTTGAAACTGGAATCTATTTCTTTCTGCTTGACCAACAGCGTGTGACATAAACAATGCTGGGTCAATTTATGGGCTCAGGGCCTAAGGAAAGGGCATCTTCCAGTTTCTGCTTCTTAGAACATTTGCTGTTAGTATCCACCCATGCCGTGAGGAAACCCAAGCTATGAGGCGGGACGAAGTGTAGGTGATCCAGCCATCAGCTGCAGCTGACGGCCAGCATCAGGTGTGGGGCTTTGCAATGACTGAACTTTCACCACTGTCTAACTATACTGACACAGAATCCTGAGGGGAAACCCTAACATAATGCTGAGCCACAATATGATACAATTTTTGTGGCCTTGGTAGTAAGTAAAAGTATTCTGAATTTTGGAGTAATGTCCATAATTGAAGTTGAATACCAGACTGTGGAAATTTGGAAAGAAGACCCTGCCATTCTTGAATGCTCTTCTCATTGACAGGTGGGCAGGGACTCTTTCCCCTGAACTAAGCTCTATGACTGTTCATTCCTTTAATAGGTTATAAGAAAAGGGATCGTTTGTGAGTTTTCAGGTGTAGGCTGTAAGAAGCAGGCCATTCACACTTCCTGCTTTTCAGGTGGCTGCTCTTGTAACCCAGGCAGCATGCTGGGAGGGAGCCCAGATTACCTAGCAAGGTCACGGGTAGGCGTTCCAGCAGACAGCCCCATCTGGGGTCCCAGCCAATGCCTAGCATCAATCACCAGACCCGTGAGTGAAGAAGTCTTTGGCATAATTTCTGCCTTACTCACTGTCTAGTTGTAACCACATGAGAAGCAAGAACCACAAAGCTGAATCTAGTCGAGTCCTCAGAATTCTGAGAGATGATAAAAAGAATGATTGTTGTTTTAAACCTTAAGTTTTGGAGAGATATATTACGGTAGATAGCTGGAATAGCATTTAACAATGGTGGATGAATAAATTAAATAATGACTGATGAACTCAGGCAAATTTTGATTACTGATGCTATTTTGTGGAGTGTTTAGATTTTTGAAGTAATGTCCTATGAAGGATTTGAGTACTGAAGACTTGAAGGAAGTAGTTTCTAGGATGCAAAGTTAAGTGACCTTATTTTTATTTATTTTTTGCTGTGCTCATTGTTCTTTTATTTTTTATTTTTTAATTATTGTTCAATTACAGCTGTCCTCATTTTTCACCAATTACTCTCTCCTGTTCTACCCACCTCCCACTCCCACATTCAGTCCTCCCCCCATTGTCTTCATCCATGGGTCCTCTATACATGTTCCTGGACTTGACCCTTCCCCTTCTTTCTGCCATTACATCCTTCCCCACCCCGGCCTCTGGTCACTGTCAATTTGTTCTTTATTTCCATGTCTCTGGTTCTATTTTCCTCAATGGGCACCTTTTCGATTAAGTTACCTTCTTTAATTTTCCATTTCAATCTTCCTTTTACTCTGTCATTAACGAGTAATACTCATCATAAAAAAAAGCACCCATTCAGACTTTTATTTGTCGTTATCACCATAGCAATATAGACTGGTTCCTCATTTTCCATGTTGATAATGTAATTTGGATGCAGTAGAAAACAAGTAACGTGAGTGATTAGCTGGATTTATAGAATAACCATTAGGTTAATAGATACAAAAATAATTTATATGGCTCATTCTCATTTTTTTTCTTTTTCATTTAAAGCAAGGCAGGACAACACATGTCTTTTTCATTTTCTTTTCCAGGATACAGCAGTTAAAATATGGTTTCTTCTTCGAGGACTTGATCTTATATTTAGTGGTCAAGATAAGCAGGAGATAGGTTCATACAGTGCCATGCACGGGGATTTTAAAAAAGATTTCATTTATTTATTTATCTTTAGAGAGAGGGAAACAGAAGAAGAAAGAGAGGGAGAGAAATATCAATGTGTGGTTGCTTCGCACACACCCCCTACTGGGACCTGGCCTACAACCCAGGCATGTGCCCTGACTGGGAATGGAACTGGTGATTCTTTGATTTGCAGACCTGTGCTCAATCCACTGAGTTACACCAGCCAGGGCCATGCACAGGAATTTATCCTGAACTCAGAATTAGGAAACTGTTGATCTAGATCATAGGTCAGCCCATTTTTTCTTCTGTAATAAGTCAGATAGTAAATAATTTAGGCTTTAAAAGCCATATAATCTCTGTTGCAAGTACTTAGCTCTGCTACTGTAGCAGGAAAGCAGCTGTAGACAATGTGAACCTAAATAAACAGGCCATGTTCCGTTAAAGCTTCATGAATAAGAGCGGGGCGCCAACTGAATTCAGTCTGTAGGTCGTTGGCTGACTCTTGCTCTAGACCTAGCGTTAGATTGGTGAGTTGTGGACTGAAGGATAAGGCATGCAGTCAGGTGCCCACCTGAGCTTCTTTTTTCTAATGTATAAAGTGGGAATAATGATAGCAGCCTCCCTGACCTCACCAGTGTGAGGAGAAGCTAAAGAAAATACCCGCGGACTTTCATTGAAATCTCTAATGTGCTATAGAGATGTTAAGTTCTTTGCGAAGATTCTATTTTTCCCAAGTCTTCTAGTTCTGTTCTCTTACTCCCTTTCGTGTTTTCCCTGAGAAGGTGCAGTTACTCCTTCTCATTGGGTCTCTCGGACTTGCCATCCCGAACAAGCATCTTCACTCTGTGGCTCATGGCATTTCGTAGATTGTCCCTCGCTGACCCTACTATCTGAATTAGCTGTCATCACTGTCTTTGATATATCCTGCCTCTTCTTCTTTGAAATACCTTTCACAATCTGAAATTGACTTTTTAAAATATCTTTGCCTTATAATTATCTATCAGTTCCATTATGATGTGAATTTATTTAGTTTCTGATTTGTTTAGCAGTATCTCCTCAACATTTAGGAATGTGTTTGCCCTGTATTGTGAAATCAATGCATAATTGTTGAATGAATGAAATGGATGAAATGCACAGTATCATTTCATATATGTGCAAATATCAAAGTGCTGCTTTGTACCTGGTCTGACCACTATCATTTTCAGGATCGGGATTAGAAACTTAACTTGTATATTATTCAACAAAGTTCAGATATCTATTACAATATGTAGGATTTTATGAAGACATTAGCAGGAATTAATTGAGAATACTGTAACCATTGAGTGAGAGTTGCATGCCATGCATTTAATTTGAGCTTAATCATTCACAACATATGTTATGTAATACATTGTGGAATTCCAATATTCTCTTTCATTTTCTTTCTTAGCTGAGCCTGGCTCTGGAAACTGCACTTTCTCTGCTCTGAATAAACGTTTCCCCTTTCATCGTTCCAGGTATGTTTATTCATGCCCGTGTGCTCTGGGCTTCTCTATACTTGAGATGGCTGCCTGCTAATTCCAGGGCCTTAATTACACTATTTACAGAAAGTGTCTCATTTTGGCTTAATTGGATTATTACAGTTCACTTTACAAGAGTGTGCTTGGTCAGGTGCCGACCTGCCGAGTTGACCACTGATAGGGTCTTTGCCAACAGTCCATTCTCTCTCTGTTTCTCCCTCTCCATGCAGGGTGCTGTGTGGGAGTGGGGCCGAGGCTCAAAGGCTCTGTTTTCTATTGGACACTCACCTGCCAAATTGAGTTTAAGTGGAAAGCAGATTGCTTTTTGCAGAGAACCACAGACCCCGCAGCACAGCATGACACTCTCAAACATCCGCTGTGGCTGAAGCAGGCCCGGATTTTACTCAGAACCCATTTCAGCATCAGCACTGTGTGGGCATGAGAGCCTGGCATTCGTCACGTACTAACTGAACCTAACCGTTTTCTCGAAGGACACGGAAGAATAGTGACCAGGGCCAGTTTCGGGGTCATTTTTAAATAAGATTTTTTCTTTAAAGCTGGATTCCTAAAGGCTGAGTAGGTACAGAGTTTCAGCAAATATAATGAAAATCCTCTTTGTATTTTTTCCATCTTGAAATGTAGGCGATCCAACGCAAAGCCAAACGTTTCATCCCTTCTTATTTACCAGGACTGTGGTGGAGAAGAACTGAGTTTCACACTGATTATACGCGAGCGCCACCGCCTTAGAGAATGTAATGCAAATTGTTGTGTCTATTTTCTAAGTGCTATTTTTCTCCTCCCCTTTGTCCTTGAAGTCATCTGGCGACACTCTCTGAAGGTGTGGTAAGAGTTAAAGCATGAGAATTTGTTTGGGCTGGCTTGCCAAGTAATTTAAAAACCTTCTTAAGGATTTTGAAGGGTAACTGGTAGTCACTGACCCATTTTAGGCAGTAAATTACTTTGTCAAATTTACAATTGAAAAGCTACCTCTGGCTACAGTGTGGGGGATGAATTGTAATATGCTAAGACTAAAAGCAAGGAGAAGATTCCAGAATCTGCTGCCCCAGTTGCTAAGAACCATAGTGACTGAAATAGGGAACAGAGGCTCTGAGAAGAGCGTGGGGAGAGAGAGAAGGTTCTGGGGAAACCCTGCAGGGGTGGCTTCCAGCAGAGCCTTGTTCCTCTCTTGGCCTGGCCTCTCGTTAGTATGTCCTGCGATCCCACCCCTACCCACCATGACTGTAGCACCCCCAGGTGGGAAGGGGTATAGGAAAAGCCAAACTGATCATAATCTTATTCTGATATCACAAAAATGTAAATTACCTTGAGTCTTTGCTTGGCCAGAGGAACTCAGGTGAGATACCCACTGAGTCACCGCTGCTGCTAAGACTCCCACAGAGGCACACGCCCTCTCCATAGCCAAGTCCTTGTGTGCTGTAGGTTAAACATGGAGCCTGCTGGGAGGACAAGCGAAGCCAAGGTTGGTGCTGGGGACTCCTGCCAATTCTTAAATCCAGCCCTGCCTTCTAGGGTCCAATTCCTCCTTTTCCTTAATAATCATTGGAAGTCTGCAATGGAACAGGACGACAGCAGGGCAGAAACTGAGTCACACTTGTCAGGGAAGCTGACACACGGATGGAAGTCACGGACAGAAGGATTCAGCTCAGAGACAGGGTTGAGCTATGCAGTCCAGTGGCAGAAAGTGCTGACTGACTTGACTTGATTCCTAATAATGACTGGAAGGCTCACTCCATGGTTTGCTATTTCAATTATGATCAAGGGCTTTGAATCTCTGATTTGTAATCACCAAGGTCTTGCATAATGTACATATTTGACTTACATGTTTCAACCACGCATTCTGGGAAATAATGACATCATCATAATCATGGTGTTGGCAGTAAAATAATAATGACGAAGGAGGGGAAAGAGATATGGGGATGAGAAGCCTGCAGGTACCTTTGCTCCCCCTTTCTCCACTCCCCTGTTTCCTGGATGCATGTGATGGTGTGGGAGACAGGAATATGCTCTTACCCAGCTGGGTCTGATTCTTACATTACATATTCATGCTTTCTCCACTACCTGTTCCTTAGGAGCAAGTCGGCAAGGTCTTCTGTGCTCACGAAAAGAAGCAGCAATCTGTCTGTACGCTGGAAGGGAAGCGGGGCATGTTCGATGAATGAGAGACAGCCATGTTAGTCTTTAACTGAAAACTTGCCCAACAGACTTGGGAGAATGACTTGGGTGTAGTTTGAAGTGCTGACTTCAGGAATGACTGTGACTAAAACCAGATTAGTGGCCTTCTGCATGTCTGCCACATATTCGTGGGTAGCTTTCATGTATAGTAATGCAACAGATCGCCATGAACTCTGAAGTAGAACGGATAATATTATTTTCATTTTGAAGATGAGAAGAATGAGATTCAGCCAGGTAAGGGCATTTTCAACCAATTAGTAATTATCAGTGCTGAGACCATGGCCAGTATTTCATGGAAATATGTTCACTCCCTGTCTGAGGCTCTGCTCCAGAATCTTGCTTCTCAGTCCTGGAGGTTTCTTCTTTCACTTGCATGGGTTATGCTTAGGTTTACATCCCCCGTGGCATGCTGCCCCCAGGAAAACCAGTCTATAGGTCCTGTACATGCTGACTTTTACCAAAATGTGTGATGAAGGGTTCTCAGTCAGAAACTTAAGCCATATTTCAGAAACCAATTCCATGAAGTCAGAGTGTTGGGGGTTAGTAGTAAAAAAAAAGCTAAACACCAGGCCAACTAATATTGCGGTCTTGCCCCAGGTCTCTAATGGATCACTTATCGATCATAAATTCACCTGCCTCCATTTCCTCCCTGGTACACGGGGAAATAAAGTCTCCTGTCCTACGTCACAAATTGATGAGAAAGCATGTGTGGACTTGTTCTGTGAGTGTGGTATCATGTAGGGCAAGATCTAGGGGCAAATAAGGGGTGGGCTGCACAAAGTTCCTGTCTCCTTCCCTGGATGGGGACTCTTTCCCTCTTCCCCTCCTCAGTTCACATGTCCCAGCATCAGGAAGAAAAAGCCACAGCTATGTCCCTACTGCCACCAGGGAGGAAGGGCACAACTCCCTCCTCATTCCTTCATTCATACATCATATATTTAATTCCTTCATTCATACATCATATACATCATCTATTTTTTTAAGAACAAGAGATACAGAATTTTTTTAAAAAAGGTCTCTGCCTCAAAGGCTATAGTCTAGTAGGGATATAGCGGGCATATAACTCAGCCACTTCAGAGCAGCTTTGTGTGTGTTGTGGGTAGGTGGGTGGGGGTGGGTGCACGCACGTCTCAAGAACAGGCTCTTATGAGATGATTGACAAGTCTTTCCCAAGAAAGCCACCTGTCTGTGGGATCTGCAGGCAAAATAGAGTACTCCAGATAGAACAAGGGAGCTTATTCCCAGCAGAGTGGGAACAAACTCCTGCTGCCTCTCTACGATTAGTGACTATGCCTCGGTGACAGGGAGTCATTTTCTGTGCATGATGACATTGAATTCTCACCAGGAAGTGTTCCTGTGCCCATGGTTTACAGGAAACAGAGCAGAGGAGCATTCAGGTAAAGTGATCTTGCGTGAGAACTCGAATGGCGAAACGCCAGGATGTGCAACCTGATATATCTGAAGCCCGGGGCCAGGCAACTACCACTATAATCCACAGCTTCCAAGTGGAGCCTCCGATAGTGCTTGGTTTAGAATCAAACAGTTAGAAAGGGGTTAAGCTGGAAATCACACCGCGTTCTCTCTGCTTTCAAGCCTTGTCATTGAATTCCTCTGCGGTTCTGGAAACACATTTGCAAGTGCCAGAGTTTAAGAGCCATCCCCCTGGAGATCACTCTATGATTTTGCTAGGTCTGTCCTAAGGAGGTATTGTCAGCTGGGTGGCTCTAACACCAGAAATGCTTTGTCTCACCATTCTGGAGGCTGGATGTCTGAGGTCAAGGCATTGGCAAGGTTGCTTCCTCTGGAGGGCTATGAGGAAGGATCTGAGCCAGGCCTCTGCCCTATCTCCAGATGGTTTGCTGGTGCTTTTTCTCATTCCTTGGCTTATAGATGCATCCTCCCAATCTCTGCCTTCATCTTCACATGGCCATCTCCCTGTGCGTGTAACTCGATGTCCAAATTTCCCTTTATTTAAGGACTGGTAGTCATATTCACATAGAGCCCACCTTACCCTAGTACGACCTCATCTTAACTAACTGGCATCTGTAATCATCCTCACTCCAAATACAATCGCATTCTGAGGTATGCGCCTCATACTTCAACATGTAAATTTGGTGGGGACACAATTCAACAAATAGCAGTCATCCAGAATTGCTGAAGCATGAAGTGCATGTGGAGAAGTTGCAGGAAATAAATGTGTTTCTAAAGACAGACAAGGGCGTAGCAGGGAGAGCTTATTGGAGCCTTACTAAGGAGTTTGTTTCTCTGCAGGCGAAGGAGCAGGCTAGAGTCCTGTGCTGGTGCCGCAGCTTCCACCGCAGCTTCCACCAAAGTACAAGGCTACCCTTAGGCAAAAAAGCAGCCTCATTCATTCCCACTATGGCATCCATGAGGACTCAAGCAGGAGAACTTGACTGACAGCGATGATGCATAATTGACTAAGCACCAACCTGGCTGCTGGCAGGCTTTCCCTCTGCATATAGGCTCCTCACCAGGGTGCCGTTCCAGGAATCCGCCTGCCAGGCCCAGCCAGGCCACCTGTGCTCACTGAATCATTCATTAGCAGGTGTCCTCCTTTCAACGTGCAAAACACAGTGTCTTGAGCAAGTGAGAACTCCCAGCAGAGACGTGGCATGGAGCCTCCAATCAGGCTGAGAGAGACAGGAGAGAGACATTGATCGGGATCAGGCTTGGGGGGTGAAGGGAACGAGTGAGCTTCCACTGGAGTGGCCCCCCAGCTTCGCAGTGTCGGAAAGCACCCCACAGTGCTGTCGGCGCCTCTCCCCCACAGAAGGCCTCGCTCTCAGGCGGCATCCGAGCCACTGTCTTATCTTCGGAGCAGACGCTCACAGTTCCCTTTTGCAGACAGTTACATATTGGCGCTAATTTTAGATATTACCACCTTGGGGTTTCTCTTGGGTTCCAGAAGTTTACACTTAGGTCTGTTAAAAAACACACACACACACACACACAACTTGCAGGTATGTGTATGTGTCTGTCTGAGAGAAAGAGAGAGAGAATCATCTACCTTCTTAACTCTGAATGTGAGTTATTTCAGAATTTTTTCAATGGATTGTGACTTTGGTGCCAGAACTAAACTGGAACCTTCAACCAAAAAGAACTTACAGGCAAACATCTGTGCTCATTCACTTCTCACCCTGTTCCTTCTGCCGGTGACTTTCTGATTGCGATTGTTGTTTTTTTTTGTTTTGTTTTGTTTTACGCTATATATATATATATATATATATATATATATATATATATATATATATTTAGGTTATGTTTTTGCCAAACTTTACTTTCTAAAGCTTTATTTTTATTCATCAGAAAAGACAACGTTGATAGAATATGCCATGTCCCCGTCTTTGTAGAAGTTCCGTAGGTCAGCTCCATGGCAGAGAGATTTGACAACAGAGGCTCACGGAAGTGACTTACTTCATTGAAGGCCACCTAGCACATTCCAGGCTGGGGCTGCTTCTGGGGAGGGCGGGGTGCGGAGAGACTGTGCTTCTGTACACTCTGCACTGAGGTGCTCCGGGGGTGGGGGCGGGGTGCGGGGGCGCGGAGGACCGGGTGGGGGCCGCGCGCGGAGGACCGGGTGCGCCGCCGTGCAGAGTGCACACACTGGATGAGTGGGGTCTTCAGGGCAGCGGAGGAGGTTAGAGTAGTCTTCCTAGCCTCACTCAGTCGAATCAGAACTTACGGGGAAGAGGCCTGGGAATGGGGATTTTCTAAAGTCACACACCTAAGAAGATGGATGGTTAAGGGCGTGTTACGCTGACAGCAAGCGGAATGATCAGTAGCCTTAAATCAGAAAGCGAGGATTTTTGCTATGGCCCTGCCGTTTAGGTATGTATGTGTCCTATGCAAGACAGCTGGTTAATCTCTCCAGGTACTGCATCTGCATTAAAAAAAAAGGACAAAAAAGTCATTCAGTTGTAAAGATAACATGAGATCAAATTTCTGAAAGCATTTCACAACCCGTAATAAAGTACAAATAATAGCTGTTAGTATTCCTAAACAGTCAGACTTACCTTGGCCTATTGGATCACATTTTTCCTCCATTAAGTTCCACCATTTCAATAAAGTGTTTGAAAAGAGAAAACCGAAAATAACTTGGCTTAAACACGGAATAAGAATAACAGTTAAGAAAGAATTGATTCTGGATTCAAAAAGGATTTGTTATGCCTCCATAGTTTCTCTGTCTGCTGTCTCCCTCTGTGCTTTAACTTCAAAATCAATCCACTTGGACTATGCACATATTTCATAATAAAACCCCCTCAAAACAAAGAAAACCATGTCAACAAACTTTTTTTTTCTTTCTTAAGGCTGCTTCCAACTGCAGCCTCATTAACTGTAACACATTTAGCCTTCCAACCTCAGGCCCAGCGTGTCCTGACCCCTGAGTCAGTCCTGGTAAAGCCTGGGGTCTCGGCAGGGTGGAGTTTGGAATCATCCACCCTAAATCCAGAGACGTGTGTTAATTTTCATGATTAAGGCTCCAAATGCCCAGCAGAAGGCCTACCTCCCTGAACCCATCTCTGTACCCGCTCCAAACGCACTATTCCTTCCGTAGGTGCTTTTGATTTCCCTTTTTTCCTGCTGTAGTTTTATTGAGGCATGATTTACATAAAACATTGTAGTAGGTTGAAGTGTGCCATATGATGATTTGCTATATGTCTATACTATGAACCAATTACTAAAATAAGTTCAGTTAACACCCATCACGTTACACAATTATAACTTTTTTTCTTGTGACAAGAACTTTTAAGATCTACCCCCTTAGGAATTTTCAAATATACACTAATGCCAACTCCTGTCACCACGTCGCACTGTACACGGTACCCCCAGGACTCGTGTGTCATGGAACTGGAAGTGGCACCTGTTGATCAGCTTCACTCACTTCCCCCGTCCCTGCTCCCTGCCTCTGGCAATGGCCCACCTGCTCTCTGTGCGTGAGTTCGCATCTTGTTAGATTCCACGTATAAGTGAGATCACAAAACATTTGTCAGGGTTACTTCACTTAGTGTTATGCCTCGAAGGCCCATCATCCATATTGTACAAATGACAGGATTTTCTGATTTCTTACGGCTGAACGGTATTCCATTGTGTATATAGACACACATTTCTTTATCCACTCATCCATCAATGCACACCTGGGTTGTTTCCATGTCTGGGCTATTATAAATAATGTCACAGTGAACACAGGGGTACAGATATCTCCTTGACATGGTAATTTTGTTTCACTAAAAGTGAAATTTTTGCATTGTGTGAGTTCTGTTTTTAGTAGTTCTGGGTAGTGCTGATTTACCGTTCAAGTTTTGCCTGAATATAAACTTGACTCTGATCTGAACCTCCAAACTAGGTCTCATATTCACCCCTTTCTGGGATTTAGACCACTTCTTGTAATCTCTGGCATCCCTTAGGTAAGGCACCGTCATCTACCTTAGATGTGCCACTGTGAGCAGGAACCGGCCTTGTCTTGGTGACTGCACTATCCAGGCACTCTCCCTAATGTGAGCCCTTTTCAAATTCTCCACTGTAACTCTGCACTGAACCCCCTCCTCTCACTCACTCAACGGTATGGCTTCAGAAACTTTTTCCTTTCCTGCATCACCACTGCTTTTCCTCTCTGCTAGGTCATCCACATCAACACAGAAGTATGTAGTGACTGTTGCAAAGTAACACGACAAAACCTTTGATCCCTTTCCTTCTGGCTACTCTCCCACTTTGCTGTGTTTGTTTATATTAAAACCCTTTAACGATGTTGTCTTTACTCACTCCCCATGTTCCCTTCTGTTTTCCCTCTAACCCTCTGTTAACCCACCAGATCATGCAATGTCAGTCTCTACCCCATGACCTCCCTATTGCTAAGTCCATTGGTGGGTACGCAGTCCTCTCCCGCGTGCCCCATCAGTGATATGAGGATCTGTCTTGCATTAGACAGATTTCTTTAGTTGGACTTCAAGTTTCTAAACTTGTTTCTCCTCTGACGTAAATCGCTTCTGCTCCTCACCGTTGCTGAGAGTTCTTTTTCATCTCTCCAGTCCCTAAATTCAAAGACTTAGACCTGGTATTTCTGCCTTTCTGCTCCTCTCTCCGTCTTTCCCCACGCCCAAAAGGTTTATTGTATTATCATTTGCAAACTCCCCCGTTCTTGGGGTTTGGGTCTGTGAGATTTGATAAACATGTATGTTCACATAGCCACCACCCAAACTGAGGGTGGAACATGTCTATCACCCCAAATCCTTCTCCAGTGCCTTTGTCATGCATCTCCTTCAGCTCCCCCAGACCACAGCAGGAACTGAGGAACTGGTCAACCTTTAGAGTCTTTTCCTTCTCTGGGAAGTCTCTATCAGCGGAACGGTGTTACATGCTGCCCTTGGAGCCAGGTTTCTTCTATTTAGTAAAGCGAATTTGAGATGCAGCCACGTTGTTTACATTATGAGTTCTATTGCTAAGATGTGTGAGATTGTATGAATTTACCAGAGTTTACCTATTCACCATTTGACATCTGTTTGGATTACTTCCAATGTTTGACCATTATGAATGATATTGACATGCAGGCTTTTTTTGCACACATATTTTTATTTATTCTGGGTAAATACCTATAACTAGGATCACTGCATCATATTGTAAGAGTATGTTTAACTGCATGAGAAAGTGTGTTATAGTTTTCTAAA